>JAJJKD010000110.1:0-144018 GCA_022376535.1 Xylariaceae sp. FL0662B
ATAATTTCGTTAATAAATAATAAAAGGTATCGGTTTTTATAAATAACGGCATTTAATTTACGGAAATTTACATAAAAACGTAATCCCTTTTTAGGTTTTATTATAAATAATACGGGTATAGCTTATAGGATTATATTCGATTTAATAAATTCCTTATATAAATTTTCGGCATATATTAATAATATAGCTCCAATTTTTAATTAATATTTTATATAGTAAGCTATAACTTAACTTTTTTAATTAAGCTTTTTTAATTAATTCGATTTTATAATCGACCCCGGATTTAAACGGAAATAAAATATCGGAATCCTTTTTATTAAATACGCTTATATAATAGTAATAATATTCTGATACCGCTTTTAAAATTTATTTATATAATTCGGCGTCGTTTTTATTTAAGCCTTACCCCATTTTTTTATCCTTAATAAAGCGATCGATTTATATAAATTAATTATTCCGATTTTATTAACTTTTTTTATTACTTTTTTAAAAGGTATATTATTTATAATAATAATGTTAATATATTATTTATAGGGTCCGGTAAATCCTAATTGTTTAATAAATATTTTGCCTTTTTTCTATTTTATTTTAATTTTATTATATATTTCCTTTTTTTATTTTAGTTTAAAAGATTTTAGTTTCGGATTATTATTAATATTACGTATAGTTTGGTTTATTTAGCAGATTTCGGGCGGTAATATACCCTATAAAAGCCGGAAAAGCCGCTATAAGATCTATAAAGCCTAAAGTCTCTTTTAGCGTTCGAAAGGGTTAGTTTTAGGGTTCTTTTATTATAATTTTAGTCCCGGTTTTATTATTTAGTAAGGGTTAAGATCCGCTATTTAATTAAATATAAGTCGATATTTTTTAGAAGTATTTTTTTTTTCCAGCAGTTAGGATACCTTTTAGGTTTTAGTACCTTTTAATAACTAGGGGACTGGTAATAAGCGTGCGGTTTTTTAAGGTTTATATAACTATCGCGTCTATGCTTATTTTTTATATTTATAAATTTTTTACGCTTAAATATATCGGCAAATTATTATTTATCGGTATCGGGTAATAATTATCCGGTTTTATTTATTTTTAAGTACCGTTTTTTATAGTTAAGGTACTATTTTTTAAGAAATAGTAGCCTTTTTTTCTAAAAGTTTACTAATACGTCGTATTAGGCGAACTATTAGCGATTAATAATTATATTATATAATATATTAATAATTAATAGAAGTATTTATAAAATAATACGGTATTATATTTATAGGTATATTAGTATTATTACGTTTACTAATTAGGTGGGATTATTTTTAAATCTATTAATTTGTTTATATTTAAAGTTTTAGGTAGTTTATAGGTTTAAGTATTATAATAGCTTTTTAATAAAATTTATACTTATAAAAATATAACTATTTATTTTTATATTAAATAGTATATTTTAGGTAGTAAATATATATTTATTATAGGTTATAATATAAAGAGCGACTAAAGGGTTATTTCCGAGATACTTTTTTAAAAAATTAAATGGTATATTATCTATATATAGTTAGTTTATATTTAATATTAGCTTTAAAAAAGAATCTATTTACTTTAAGGTTATTTTTTTAGCTATTTCTTTTTAATAGCGCCGAATAGCTTCCGAATATTAGATTTTAATACTAGCATTTTAGCTATAATTGCGTTAAGACGCTTTATTTCTATTTATAATATATTATTTTTATAGGGGTATTTAGGCGACCGGTATTTAACTTTATAGCAAATAAAATATCGTTTTTTTTATATAAGGGCCTAACGGATTTAAAAGTTTTCCGGCTTTTTTTATAATTGTATACCGGAGGGGGTAGTATTAAGAAGTGCCGCTCCCTAGTTATTTTATGTTCCGGGTTTAAATATATTTTAACTATTAGGTATACCCTATTTATTATTACTTACTTTTTTTTTTTAAGATCTATTTATAATATTATTATTATCTTTATCGGCATTTTATGGGGTTTTAATATTTCGGTTTTTCTGTTTTGCGATAAAGTTTTTTTACTACATATAGTTATAGTTTTATATAGTTTTATAAAACGGTTCGAATTTAATTATATCGTTATTGGCTTTTTTTACTATATAAACGTTAAGGCGTTCGGGGAATTTATCGAATAGTTCCCGTTTATAATTATTTTTTCCGATTAAAGACTTTTTAGTTAATTATATAAATTCCAATTTAAACTATATAAATTTTTCCGTCGTTTATATTTTTAATTTATAAAAATCGACGCGGGTTTTTTTATATATGTTCGGGTTTTTATAATTAGCGTTTATATATTTAAAGATATCTTTTATTATTTTTAAAATAATAAAGCGCTTAATAGTAGTTTTAATAAAAAGGGTTAAACGCTATCCCGTAGTACTTCCGATACGCTTAATTATATAGGTATATTTATTAATATTAATAATAAAACAGCTATTTTTATTATTTAATTTTTTTTCCATTAAAATATGCCAGTATCGGTAATATATTTTCGGCTTACTATCGGATAGCGCGTTATCGGTAAAAATAGGTAGATTTAAGATTTTTTAAAAGCGGATTTTATTTATATTAATTATAGTAAATCCGGGAATTTTTTAGCGATTATTTTAATTATATATAATATAGTAATCGTTTATAATAATAATTTCCCGATCTTTAATTGCGGCTTTTTTATTTTTAATTTCTTTATTATATATAGCCTTTATAGTATTAATATATATAAAGACGTAAGTACAAACGTAATTAATCCGGCTTATAATATTTTTTATATCGGTATTTAGCCCTTTAGCGATAATATATAGCTATTTAGACTATTTCCGGACTGCCGCTATTATAAAACTTCGTAACTTAAATTTTAAATATAAAGCCTTTAGGTCCTTATTATATATATTTTCGAAAATTATAAATTCTATCGGTTTTAATATTTAGGGCTAAGCTTTAATAGTAGTAATAAATAATAGTTTAAAAGGTATAGTCGGTTCCGCTTATACGTTAATATATATTTCGGCTATTATTATTATTTTTTTACGGAAGTTTTTTATAAACTTTTCGTTATTACAATTATATTGCGTATATTTTTTTAGATTTTTTTTTATTAGAGCCTTTATAACCTCCTCTATAATAAACTTTACCGTTTTTTAACTAATAGAATTATTATTGTTATTATATATAGTTGCGGTATTTACGGGCTTTATAAATAATATATACGGTTAGGTTATTCCTTAATTATGCCGACGGTATATAATATTAGGGATTTTATTATTCCGGGGCTAGTTTATTTTTAAATCGGCTATATCGAAGGCTGTTTTGTTTTAAGTTTGTGCCGAATTTTTAGTTCGGAACTTATCGCGTTCCGCTTCGTTTTTTGCTATATTATTTAGATTTTCCAATACTAAATTGTATATATCCTATTTATTTATAAAAAATCTTTCCTATAATATACTAATAATAGGAAAATAAAATATACCGTAATATAAGAAAAATAAATAGGAATTTAAAGTCGTCTTTAATAATAAAAAAATGGAATAAAATAATTATTGTTATAATTAAATAATCTTTATTACTATATTACGGCAATAAGTAATAGTAGCTAATCGCGTACTTTTTACTTAATTAATATAATATAATAAAGATAGAGATCTAACTATAGAAAGGATTTATAATAAAAACTAATGGTACGTATGCACGGGCTACCTGCGCACAGACCACCTCACGTGTTGCGGGGTGTGGTGCCGCAATAATAAAAAGGTTTTTAATAATCCTTTAATATAAATACCATTTAATAATCTTTTTATATAAATATTAATTAATAAATTATCCCGTTAAAACCCTTATTTATATATAAAAAAATATTATAAAGCAGCTATATATATATATTTATTTAAAAAATAATTACCGTTTTAACTTTTTAAAATATATTAATCGGCCTTTATATAAACTTATTTAAAAAATATATTAATATATATTATATATAATAAATAATAAAACTATTAAAAATAATAAATAATTATATTAATAAAGAAATTATAAAGGAATTATATAATATATAATTTAATAAATAAATAAATAAAAGTTTAAATTAATATATTATTTTTTTAAATATATAATAAAATCTTAAATATTATAATAATGAAATTTAATTATAAATATATAAAAAGATTTTATATATATATAAAACATTTTATTATAAAATAAAAAGCTTTTAATATTAAATTATTTATTAATTAAAGTAATTAATTAATTATTAAAGCTATTAATTTATTTAATTATTATTTTTTATATAAAAAACCTTTTTTTTCTTTTTGAAATAAATATAATTATTTAAATTCACTTTATTATATATATATATATATATATATATATATATATATTAAAGTTATATTAATAATAAAAATAAAATATAATTTATTATTTAATTTATATTAATTTATAATTATATTTAAAAAAACCTATTATAAAAATTAATATTTAAAACATATAAATGTAAAATTAATATAAAATTAAATTTTATATAATACCAAGGATTACTTAAAATCACCCCCCCCCCCCCCCCCCCCCGGCGTGTTATTATACCTCATATTAACCTTAAGCCTTACTGTCCCGGGGCTGTTACCCGCTGCACCGCCGCATGGCTGCATCGCCTCCCTTTAAGCGGGTATGTGTACATTTTACATGGATGCTTATGCCATGCGTGACGACAACAACACCGGGGCAATTTCAGTAAACCCAAAATCATTTTCATTTCTTCCTCCTGCCTCACATACATCTTACATGTTTTTACATTAGTCTGATTCTTGCCTTTTGCAATCACATTCGTCTGCATCACAGGCATTATATTACAGTCTTCCTTCACTTGGCGGGCTTACTTTTCTGAAACGGGATCGGCTGTCTGCTCTGCCGAAAACGGTACCACCAGAATTTGATACTAGACTAACCTGCCTGCTTGCCGTTCCGTGCCGTGCCGGTTCTGGTGGGCTAACTTAGTACATACCTAGGTTAGAGAGTTATTAGGAGGTTAGACAGCTTCGAGTAGACAAGACTGCCAAGTACATAGACATCATCCTCCACCATCGCCCTCCCATCCTCCATCATCGTCCTCCCATCCGCCGCCATCCGCCGCCATCCGCCGCCATCCGTCTCCATCATGGCCGCAAACGAATACTACAACAACGACTCGCCGTCGCGACTACACAATGTATACGAACCTTCCTTATCCTCCACAAAACCTCCCTCCTATACCTCACGACCGGACCCTCGAGATCGTCCTGGTGTATCTACCGTCTCACCTTTCGAGACGGTCTTCGATGATCACGTCTATCCTACAAGAACCCCGGATTCCATGAGCACAAACCACCAAACTTTTGCTCAAGATACGAGGTATCACGGCTCCGGAGCTGGTGATGTTTCCCCCGTCGGAGGCGACGACATCCCTCTGCAGCAACACAATAACGATAGCAACAACATCAGCAACAACAACAAGCCTGGCTATTTTACTGACACCACCGACCATGTTTATGATGCTTCCGATCAGCATAGCCGCGATCGAGGTACGCCCAAGCGGAGCCGCCTGCGCTTCGGGGAGCTCGGCATGCTGGGATCCGACAAGAGGAGGATACCCGTCGTCGTCTATTTGTTTTCTATCATACAAATCGCCGTCTTTATCGGCGAAATGGTCAAAGCCGGTAAGCCTTGCCGCCACCAAGAGCACGATTCCGAAGCACCTACTAACCCGATATTACAATTCTAGCTCAATTGACCGGCACCCCAATCCAAGTCCAGCCCCAGTTCAATCCTATGATAGGCCCTTCGCAGCAGGTTCTGATTAATATGGGCTCGAGATATGTCCCCTGCATGAAGAACGTCGACGGCGTACAGAATTATCGCGCCCCTGCCGGCTCTGAGCCGGGTTTCGGCTGGCCTTGTCCGAACACAACCTCGCTTGATCCTTACGACGATTCCAACAAGTGCTCCCTCTCCGAACTCTGCGGTTTCTCCGGTGTCCCTAACCCCGAGTGGGACCCTGAGAACGGTCTCAGCCAGACTCCTGCCCCCAATCAGTGGTTCCGCTTCATTATTCCTATTTTTATGCACGCTGGTATCATCCACATTGGCTTCAACTTACTCCTCCAGCTCACTATGGGCAAGGAGATCGAGAGGGCCATCGGATCTATCCGCTTCTTCATCGTCTACCTAAGTGCCGGAATATTCGGCTTCGTCATGGGAGGCAATTATGCCGCCCCGGGGATTTCATCTACCGGAGCATCCGGCGCCTTGTTTGGAATTATTGCCATAACCCTGCTCGACCTCCTCTACTCGTGGGGCGATAGGCGCAATCCGACGAGAGAGTTGATGTTCATCCTCGTCGAGATTATCATATCCTTCGCGCTCGGCCTGCTCCCTGGCCTCGACAACTTCTCCCACATCGGTGGCTTTATCGTCGGTATATGTCTTGGCGTTAGTGTCCTTCATTCGCCGAATGCGCTTCGTCGCAAGATCGGGGAGGATCACTTTGGAGGACCTTCATACTCCACGGTAGGCGGCGGCATTACCAGTGTTGCATTTCCATCATTCCATAGAAATCCTGTGGGATTTTTCAAGGGCCGAAAGCCTCTCTGGTGGGCATGGTGGTTGGTCCGCGCCGGATTCCTCATTCTCGTCATAGTTGTCTTCATCGTTCTGCTCAACAACTTCTACGAGAATCGGAGTAGTTGTAGTTGGTGCAAGTATCTGAGTTGCTTGGTAAGTCCCCACCCTCTGCTTTGAGTTCTCGCAAGCGTAACTCACGCTTTCATAGCCTGTGAAAAACTGGTGCGATATTGGGAACTTAACCATCTCAACTACCCCCTCCTCTAACAACAATAAACGATCCGTGGATTTGTTTGCGCTTGAGCAGGTAGCTAGCTTTTACTCTTAAACGGGCCCACTCGCAATCTAGTGTAACGCCTCGGTCTACGATGGTGTTGGTTCCGTTGGTGGAATTTTTATGCCCCAATGAATTGGGATACATACCAGGACATATGGCCCAACCGAGACTGGTTCGAGCAGAGACGGAAAAGGGGGGTTATTGGGTTAGATGGACGAATGGATGTACCAGCTAATCGGACTCGGATATCGCAGTCAAAATATACTGCGCATGGAATGGAATGGACTCGACGAGCTACATGGCTAGTCACGCCCAACTGAGATATTAATTGACATGATTTTCAATTTACAAGTTAATCGGTACAAGTTATCTGCAAAATTACAACATTGCCGTGCGTATACTCGTGCGTCCGGATCGTGATCGTGGAGTTGAAGGAGGACCTTAGCCATGCGGTAATCATTGATCGCATGCGTTATTATGTACTCTCAGGGTCACGACTAGGTACTTATGGGTCCCTTGGAGATGCTGTGTAGTTGAACATTGAACTGCAGAAGTCCAACCAGCATCACAATAATGAAAACCGCGGTCTTGAAGATCAACAACATTTGTCTGCACCTTTACCGTCAAAAATATCAGGTGGCAATGGAGACAATGATAAAAGGCGGTTATCCTTGTTACGAGACGCTATCATCATGATGAGGGAAGTAAGAATTGTTTGGATGTGTATAAACACTTGGTTTATCACTCTGAAATCTTTGATTCGACATGAGAAAAACGCAACTCGAGGCCGTCCATCCAGGGACAAATATACGCACATATCAAGGGCATATCATATCCACGCGTTAGATATATAGTTGAAAAACAGAAAGCCCAGATATCACACAGTCCAAACTCATGTCCGTCATGCCTCCTCATCTGTCAATAGGTCTTCAACGAGTGAATCGCCTTCGCTTCGACGGACCACAGTGGAGCCGTCGCCGCTGTCTTCAATGGCATCTTCCTTCACCTCGTCGATTGGCGCTTCTGGTATAATAGTGGCATCGTTTGTAACGGGTTTGTCATCCGGGGCGACGGACACACTCCTGCTAGCACTTCGCCTCGATATCTTGTCTTGTTCACCAAGTTGATTCACAATCTTGCCGAGATTGACGTGGATTTTATACAGAGCATTCCTGCCCGTGGCGTCTGATAACAGGTTTTCTTCGACAGCTGCCGATACTTCTTCGTACAAGCTGCGGACCTTGTCCTCCGACGAGGTGGGCGAGATGTACAGCTTGCCTAGCAAAGGCGCAATCACTTTCTTTTCTTCTTCTGCGAAATAATTAGCAATGGAAACAAGCCTAAATGAAAACCGGAAACTCACTGCTAAAGTTACTGTTTAGCTTGTCAAGAATGTCCTTGGCAAAGTCAAGATGGACGTCGCCGTTCACGTTCTTCTTATCCGCATCCACGGGCATGCCAGGAGTGTAGCACTTTCGAGGGTCCGTCCAGTCGACCAGACAAGCGCCGATAGTATTGAGACTGACCATCTCGTCGCCGACGTCCATGTCATCGTCGTCGATTCCCTCTCTAACATTGTAGAGAGCATGCAAGGCGTCCAGTGCTACGGCTCGCATGAGGTCCTGGTTTTCGGCTCTTGAGTAGCAGAATACAGGTAGAAAGTAATTGAGAGCCTGCCTGACACTTTGGTTCCCAGCGGTCGAAGGATCAAAGTACGCAACGATAAGCGTCTTGAGTAATTCTACTGATGTGTCATGATCGGTGACGACGCGACCCAGCAGCAGTTTAGAGACGGCGACGGTTGCTGCTCCTTGAACTTCCGGGTTCTTCGATCCGGAGCGAAGTGCGCGGACGTATACTTTCAACAGCGTTGGATTTGCTGTGAGAAGTTGCGCACCATGCACATTTAAGATATCGGTTAAGATCTGGAGTGCAGTGATCTGCAGAGCTGAATGTCCCTTGCTGAAAAAGTGCATGAAAAGTGTGAGATTTTCTTCGGCAAGTGGCCGATCGAGGAGCGAACACAGACCCAGGCAGACCAGCCCGCGTTCTCGGACAGGGGCCTCATGGCTGCGGACGGCCGGGACGACTAAGTTGTTGAGCATGGACACCAAATGGTCGTTCTGCTGCAGTGTCCCCTCCACGTTGGAGAGCATACACTGGACGATGTGCAGACACTTCATGTTGATCATGATCTCCTTGATTGCCTTCTCTCGAGCCTCCTCCTCGCTCATGTCAGAATCTTTGCCATGCTTTCCGTTCTTAGTGGGAGTGCTGTCACCGCTGACTTCGGATCGAGCCGAATGAAAGCTTTCCTCGCCGTCGCCGATTACGGATTCGTCAACTATGGTATCGTGGACATCTGCAACGGCTTCGAGGACGACGCTACAGAACTCCTTCTCCCCGGCTGTGTCGGGTGCACATATATCTCGGAGCGCGTCGATAGTCAACTTGGTAACCTCGTCGGGTAATTCGGGTATTGATAAAGTTTGTCGTAGTAAAGCGAACATCTTTCGTCGGCCGACTTCGTCCGAATAGTCCAGAGTGAGGATGATGTGCAGCAGTTGCTCAACAATAAACTCCTGCTCTACAGTATCTTCCTCTTCATCGTCTTCCACATGGTCTTGGTTATTCACTCGCCTGGTGGCTTCGATCAGCACATTGAGGTAGCGTTCGAGAAAGAAGGCCAGCTTGGTGACCTCGGGCAACTTCTCCTCAATGAGGGACTCGTATTTTCCGTCACCTTCGGTCCGACAAAAGTCGTTGAAGCTTCGTGCTATAAACACCGATTCGGCGCTCAGTGTCTCCCAGAAAGTATCATCGAAGTTTACAACGTCTCGGTAATCTGGCCTGCCTTCCCAGAAGCCTTTCATGGCCTCCAGCGCCACGCCATTTTCTACGCCAGAATTGACAATATCTATACGCTCTAACAGTTCCAGAAGACCGTCAAGATTCGGCGGTGCAGGATCGCTTGATTTCTCTCCGTCTTCGGGCTGGTCGACGCTGGCGCAATCCTCAATCCAACGTTCACGAAAAAGTCTTCCGGCAGCCTTTCGCACATTCTCATCTCTGTCCCGTAACCCCCAGCGAAGCAACTTCTCACGCATCGAAAGCGAGAGATGCCGAAAGTCGCCAAGGGCGGGTAACAATCTAGAGTAGACGGCACGGCGAGTAGCAGGATCCTGGTCTCTAGCGCGCTCCAAAAGGTAGGGAAGCGTGTTGGGCAGGATGGGCAGATTCACCAAAAGCGAGCGCCTTACATCGGCGCTCGGGTCGTTTTGTAGGACCTCGAGGAGTTTTTCAAGCAGGCCAGTTTCTGCATCGTCGTCGCTGTCGTCGGAATTGACCATGCCTTCGACTTGATTGCCAGCCAACCTGCCGAGACCGAGTACGGCCTGGGAACGAACCATAGCTTCCTTGTCACGGATCCTCTTAAGAAGGCCGTGACGGAGTTTTTGGAACAGGTCGTCATCAATGGCGTCTAGGGAGTTGATGATGTGGGAGATCAGCTGGGTCGATCTATATCTGACGAACTTGTCCTTGGAGGTGAGCAAGGGCAAGACAGCCTCCATAACTTGAGTGGTCAGGCGAGTGCTTGGGGTTTCGGGCATGGTACTAGCATCGACATCGTTTTCTCCCAATAACTCGTTATCTTTCTCATTAGCATGACGCAGGAAAAGGCCAACGAAGCGAACGATCTTCTCGCCAACGCCCTCGCTTTTCTTGACAGGCATGGCCCTTAGGACACATCGCGAAAACTCATTATTGAAATCGGCCTCGTCAAAATCATTGGAAGCCTGTTTATTGGGACGTGTGGGCTCATAACAGCAAGCCTCATGGACCTTGCGAAGGCTGACGACCAGCTTCCTGTGAGTTGCGGTAGTCTTCTGAGCATCGCGGAACACGGCGCATATCTGGGCGCGTAGCGTACTATCGGGTGCTTCTTGGGGAATGTCGATATTGGACGACGAGACGCGTGAGGTGGTCGAAGGACGCGAATTGAGTGTTGCGCTGGAGGCCTTGTGCGATACAGCGGCGGAAGTACGCGTCGACCTCGCAGAGACTCGACTCGGCATGGCGAATAGTTGATTTGGAATATGGAGATATGTACGAATATACGTTACCGTCGGTCGATTGGAACAAAGATATATCTGCAGTGCGAGGTGATAGGTTTCGCTATTTAAATAGGCGGCTCAGAGAGGAAGGCGTATTAGCCTCGGCGCGTAGGTATTCTTAGTAGGTTAGGTATGGATTGCGATAAGCTATAGGTACGTAGAGGTGGTACATGTAATGTTGTGTTATGTGCCGCCGAAATCAATAAACCTATCGAGGTGACTGCTGCTAGGACAACGACCCCACACGCTCATGTACTGCGGTACTGCGGCACCAGGCCAAAATTAGGTATTATCCCTGTCTGGTCTTTCTTATCAGTTAGCTTCTCGCTCCACTTAATTCTTCTTTTCTTCGTCACAACTTCATCTACACTACCTCCCTGTCACTGCAGCATAATAATTGCTTGTGTTTGGAATCATGGGTAATAACAATGATCTGAAGAGGCCTAGGGCGCAGTCAATGCATTTCAGTGCGCCCTTGAAAGATGCCGAGTCCCTCATCGAGCCTCCAACAAAGAAGGCTCGTGTCGAAGAGGGCAGGTCTCTCTTTGTACGATCGCTGCCTCCCACTATCACCACCGAGACCTTGACCGACTTCTTTTCCCAGCACTTCCCCGTGAAACATGCTACCGTTGTTCTCGATCCCTCCACCAAGTTATCTCGCGGCTATGGATTTGTTACTTTCGCAGATGCCGATGATGCCAAAGAGGCTAAGGAGAAGCTCAACAAGCAAAAGCTAGACGGCCGGCCTCTGGTGCTAGAGATAGCGGAGCCTCGACATCGTCAATCAACTGCTGATTCCACCAGTGCTGTCGCTAGGAAGGCTGAGAGACAGGCGACTTTGGTCGAAGCCCGAAAAGCTCCTAAGCTGATCATACGGAATTTGCCTTGGAGCATCAAGACGTCGGATCAATTAGCAGCCCTGTTCCGAAGCTTCGGGAAAATCAAATATGCAGACCTTCCGAAATCAAAAGGAAAACTGTCCGGCTTCGGTTTCGTAACTATTCGTGGCCGGAAGAATGCTCAGCATGCTATGAATGCTGTTAACGGGAAGACAGTTGATGGCAGAACCCTTGCAGTTGACTGGGCCGTTGACAAGCATACGTGGGAGCAGGAGCAGCAGCAGGAGCAGCAGCAGCAGCAGCAACAGGCAGATGGATATACTGATGTTGAATCAAAAAAAGCCAAGTCTACAGTTACTGGTAACATGTCGGATAAGGACTACAGTGACCATGATTCGAGCGAAGCTGCTGAGGAGGAAGACGAAGGGACGGACGATGAGGACGTGAAGAATTTTCTCAAGAATCATATGGGAAATCTCGAGGATGAGGAGGATAGCGACGTGAAGGAACTGGACAATTTTAGGCTTGATGGAGACGATTCTGCGCCCGGAACCCAGTCCACCGCCTCTAGGAAGCCTCGTGTAACGGATAACAAATCTACGCTTTTTATCCGCAACTTGCCATTCACAACCACAGACGACGAACTGAAATCTCATTTTGAGCAATTTGGGCGCATTAGGTATGCGCGCACAGTGGTGGATCGGGCTACCGAGCGACCAGCCGGCACCGGCTTTGTCTGTTTCATTAATGAAGATGATTCGAAGGCCTGCCTGAAAGGAGCTCCTCATTCTCGGTTGTCTGGACCGGCAAATAAGAAATCTATACTACAAGATGAGATGGCCGATGAACAGGGCAAGTACACCATTGATGGCCGCATTCTTCAGGTGTCACAAGCTGTTAGCAAAGATGAAGCAAGCCGCCTCATGGAGACTGGTGTCGCTGCACGACAAGGCAAGGACAAAGACAAACGGCGACTATACCTACTGTCCGAAGGCACTATAACGGAGGATTCATCGTTGTACAGCATGCTTGCCCCCTCGGAGGTCAAATTACGGGATCAGAGTGCTGCCCAACGGAAGAAACTTATCCAGAGTAACCCGAGCTTACATCTCAGTCTCACTCGTCTAGCAATCCGCAATATCCCCCGCAACACGGACTCGAAGGAACTCAAGGCCTTGGCTCGCAAAGCCGTCGTTGGATTTGCCCAAGATGTCAAGGAGGGTCGAAGACAGCCACTCTCTAAAGAGGAAATCGCTCGAGGTGGCGAGGAGGATCGGGAAGCTGAGCGCCGGCGTAAAGAGAAGGGCAGAGGTGTAGTCAAGCAGGCTAAGATAGTGTTCGAGAACAGAGAAGGCTCCAAAGTCCCCGAAGCGGATGGCGCTGGTAGGAGTCGAGGCTATGGCTTTGTCGAGTATTCGTCTCACAGGTGGGCGCTCATGGGATTGCGATGGCTGAATGGCCATGCGCTGAAGAATGCGACTGGCAAGACTCACCGACTGATTGCCGAGTTTGCCATTGAGAATGCACAAGTCGTAGCAAGACGGAAGGAACTCCAGGGCAAAGGTCAGCAGCGCCATGCCGATGATGGTGAAACGAATCAGACAGGAATTAGCGGAAAAGGACTTGGCTCCGGGATGAGGGGAAAGGACTATTCAGTGTCAAACGGCAAACGCCAGACACAGGGTGGTGCAGATGCTGAGGAGGGCCGACACGATTCAGCACGTGACACTTTACAACAAAAGATTATCGGGAGAAAGAGGATGGTGAGGAAAAAGAAGGCTCAAGCTCGTCGTTGAAACTTACAACCTGTTAGAATAGAGGATAACAATCGAACAGCATTGCAGGTATTCGGCATGAACCCTTGGAGCTTCTCCTAGCTTAGTTGATAGTACATGTATTTGCTGGGTTATCCAAAGGAGCCGTGTGGGTATATCTGACTGTAGACTGTACACATATTCTTAAATAAACATGATTCATAACGCATAGCCTGTGTTTCCAAGAAGCCTAAGTTGGGCCGTCATTTTGTCCACTACAGAATCGAGTGTTAGTATTTGCTCTTGCTAGATTGGCGAATTATCAGGAGTTCTGAGACCTGTCCCAAAAGCCTTTCACTCCCGAATGTGGCCCAGTAGGGAAATATTACGAAATAGGCTAGAAGGGGAAATAAATGACTCTAGGTGCTACTCACGAACCAACCGCTAGACTTCCGACCATCTCGACCATTTTGCCTATCTCCCTCGTCAGTTATGTCGGATGTTGTTATTTCCGCACTGGTGGCAACGCTATTCCTTTCCCCTACGAAACCTTCCCCGGGGAGCTTGTACGGCACTATCCTCGAGATTGACGTCGTCCGATCTTGAGCCGTTAGATTACCATCCATATCATAATGCTGTGTTGTGGTTGTGACCTCGGTCTGCCCATCACGAATACGGCGTTCAACGGTCCTCAGGATCCTGCCACCATCTCGTGTCTCCATAATTCGAGAGACTGGGGCGTCTGTACTATGTACGTCATCCGGTAAGGACTCAGCCCGACCTTGGATGCCTTCGGCAGATCCTCGTCTCATCGGACCGTCAAGTGCAAATCTAGACCGGATAGCCTCGTATAGGTCGGCTTCCGAATCTGCATGTTGGTGCTGATATGATTCACCCGCAAGTTTTGAGACTACCTCTTTCCACAAGGCCCCAAGGCGCGGAGGTCCTACCAGATCATTGTCGAAATGGGGCTCGTCTGGGAACGCAAACGGTGAGTGTGCCAACTCCCATCGTTGATGAAGTGCAAAACCATCCATCGGCGCAATCCAGCGGGGAAAGTAAGCGTCCCAGAGACCTCGTCGCCCAAGATCAGCCACCCAATCATCGACGCGTAACCCGAAGAGTGAGTGCTGGAAGTGCTCAAGGTGTTTAGCAAAGGAAAGTCGTTGAATGTCTGGGAGTGGCAGCCCGGAATTCACGGTCAATAGATCCTCGAAGGCATCCCGGAAAGTGAAACGACAAGGGTCATTAGCTGGGGCATCGCGTGGGCGAGGCTGGGGGAGATGTTGAAGATGCAAGGGGGAGTAAGGAGATGAAAGGGCCCAAGCATAGACATCTTGTGCAGCGGCAATGCCTGAGTCCGAAGTCAGACTGTCTTCGCTTTGAGAGGAAGTATGACCGGGGACTGTGGTTGACATCGCAGCAGTCGTGTGATCATCGCGCGTTGTGTTATACGTGCCGAAAACTGTTTGGAGACCTCGCTGGACGTTGCTATCGACGTGGTGCTTGAAGCGAATGAAAGGGTTGCTTGACGGGTCGTCAGCAGCCATTGGGGTTCAGGGGCAAGCCTCGCAACGGTTGCGGCTATGGTCCAGTGGAATTATCTATAGATTTGGGAAAGGCGGTTAGTTCGATATGATCCCCAAGACGTTATTACTCGATAAGAATGTGATCAAGATAGATGAGGTTGTATTTTCATTCCTTCCCATCTCACACGATCGTATTTGAGGGGAGTTGAGGTACTCGGTAAGAAATATCGGGCCATCTGACATACATAGGTTACATCATTCTATCTGATTAACTGCTAACTACATAACATCCTTAATTAACATGAGCACATTCGATAATAACAAGGGGGGGGGGGAGGGGGGAAACTAAATACAGCTATTTACAGCCACGTGTTACGCATGTGCTGTAACATCTGAGGTAGTCGGTGCATGAGGTGGCTTGTGCACTGTATATTTTATATTATGTATTAGGTATTTTTAAGTACTTAAGTACATACGCAGCTTATACACTCCAATTTAAACTTCAGCGTCGTTGAATCTGCCCCCTTCAACGCCAATTACTCTCATCATAAACCTCAATTCGGTTGGTAGACGATGGAGAACAGTAAATTGGCTTCCGGCTGCTTCTTATAATCATTCCTCCCGTTCTTTTAGTATCCCCGCCTTGGACATGTACCGCCACCATGCCCTCTCAGCGTCAACTGTTCTCCTTGTGGTAGCTAACCTGCTTATACCTGTTGCGATTCTGGCCTTTGCCGTCGGTTTCTTCCCCTATAAACCCTTCTTACCTGGCCTAGCCGAGTATCAGTCCCTCGGCTATGGACCACCGCCCGAACCGCCCTTTGATCGTCTAATCTTCATGGTAATTGATGCTTTGCGCAGGTTGGTCTTCTTCTCGCACCGATTACTTATGTCTTGCTCGTATCAAACTAACCTGACTAGTGACTTCGTCTATCTTGAAGGCTCGGGCTTTGAATTTACCCAAAGGTCAGATATTAGAGCGAGCCGTTGATTCTCGTTGCTGACGAGTGTCCCCAGCCTGATTTCCGATGGTGCTGCCATTCCTTTTACTGGCCATGCCACGTCGCCGACAATCACCATGCCGCGCATTAAGGCTATTACTACCGGCTCCACCCCGTCTTTCCTCGACGCTATTCTGAGCTTCGACGAAGCCGACACCTCTTCTACTCTTGCTGCCCAAGACACGTGGTTGGCTCAGATGAAGGCGAAGCGCTCTGGGAAACTGGTTATGTACGGCGATGACACTTGGTTGAAGTTATTTCCCGGTGTCTTTGATCGAGCAGACGGTACTTCCAGCTTCTTCGTCTCCGACTTTACGGAGGTCGACAACAATGTGACGAGACACATTTCTGATGAATTGCGCAACGACGACTGGAATACCATGATCCTCCACTATCTCGGGCTCGACCACATCGGCCATAAGGCCGGTCCTCGAAGTCCTAACATGGTCCCGAAGCAGCGGGAGATGGATAAGATAGTTCAGCAGATCTACGAGGCCATGGAGGCACAGCCGCATCTCCAGTCGACCTTGCTAGTTTTCTGTGGAGATCATGGTATGAACGATGCTGGAAATCATGGCGCGTCTTCTTCCGGAGAAACGTCGGCAGCTTTGGTGTTCGTTTCGCCCAAACTGAAGTCTATATCGAAGGCAGTTAGAGTTCCGGCAGATTTCGTTGAGGATTTCAGGTATTACAGTGTTGTGGAGCAGTCCGATCTTGCCCCGACTCTTGCAGCTTTGCTCGGCTTTCCCGTGCCCAGGAACAGTCTAGGATCATTCATATTGGAATTTCTATCGTTTTGGCCTCAAAGTGAGTGAAGCATTTTATGGCCAAGGAATGCTCTTGCTAATTGGTATAAGAACGCGACAAGCTCCATATTCTCATGCAAAATGCAAGACAGATTCTCGATATTGTCTCGGCAACCTACAGTAGCTCGTCATCTGTGAGCGCATCGAATAGCTCAACCTGCATACGTCCTGGTTCGCCCGCTGAAGGATTGACTTGCGAATGGCAAAGGATCAGTGGAATTGTTGAGGCCGTGTCCGTAGAAGATCTCGGCGATGGCTGGATTACGGAGGTCACACAGGTCTGAGGTTTAATGTGTTCCCATGACAGACCCGGTGATGTACTGACTTGGCAACAGTGGCTGTCCAAAGCGCAGGCCCTGATGAGTGGTATGGCTAGTAGTTACGACGTTTCCATGCTTATGTGTGGTGAGGCTATTGTTGCAGGTGCCTCAATGGCGGCAATATACGCTGCGGCAACCACTCCTACGACCACGGTTAGCGGATTGCTACCATTCGTGCTGGTTACTGTGTTATATGGAGTAATGATGTTCGCCAGCAGCTACGTCGAGGAAGAGCAACAATTTTGGTATTGGACTACGTCAGCATGGTTGTTTTATCTCGCTATAAGATCGTGAGGCAAGACGATGGCAACTTTTACGTTCTGCAGCTGACGTGACAGTAGGGTCCCGAAGACCACACGAAAACTCGCCATGGTCTTGTTTGCACTTGGCATCATGCGGCTCATTCGAGGGTGGAACCAGACTGGACAGAAATTTGCTGGAGAGCCCGATATCGTCACGATTTTCTTGGCGCCAAATCCGTCGTTCCTTTGGTATACCGTCCTTGCGACGTATGCCATGGTCTCCTGGCAGTTGTTCCACAGCCTCGGGAACATACCGACAGCCATCTCCGGCTCTGTGGTCGCGGGGCTTGCGACATCTGCTGTTTCTTTCAAGCTCGCCTTTACCAATGAAGATGCGCCTGAATTGGTTGTTGGATTTGTCGAAACGCTCGTGAATGCCTTAGATGGCCCTACTCTGGTAAATCGGGCCCGGGCAGTTTTCCTAGGCCTTGGTATTACTGCGTTGTATCCATTGCATTGTCTGGCGACACCACGGACCGAACATTCCAAAGTGGAGGGTAGGAATCCATTGTACTATATTGGACTATAGGAAGCCAATTGCTGACCTCTGCATAGCTATGCGTATGTTGCATTACCTGTACACTCTATTTGCACTGACGCAGTCTCGCGCGACGAATGCGCCATTATTTCTACTATTCCAGGGCGTTTATTTATTCCTAAGCGGACTTAATTTGCGGCCAGTCGAGATCACGATGTCCTCGCTCCTTCTCCAGTTTTCTTCCTTTTTTGCCATGGGAGGTTCTAATGCGATTTCTGGAGTAGACCTATCAAACGCGTATAACGGCGTTAGCGGGTTTAGCATCATTGCAGTTGGGGTGTTAACATTCCTCAGCAACTGGGCTGGTCCGGTGTGGTGGACGTCAGCTTCCAACTTGCTGCTGCTTCAGAGTAAGCAACAGGCAACGGAGGGTGGCGGATATGAATATCAGCAACATGCAGCGGCCCTGACGGTGTTCGTGAACGTCAGTCTCGGGTTTGTGATGGCGGCATGCACTGTCCTGAGGACGCATTTATTCATATGGACGGTATTCTCGCCCAAGTATCTCTACAGCATGGCTTGGAGTTTGGGTCAGCATCTTATTGTTAATATAGGTTTAGGGGGTTTATTATACTCGATGAGTTGCACATGATATATACCGGTTTTTACGGATGTGACCATATAACTCAGATTAAGATATCAGGTTGCGACCTGAAATCTTGGTTCCCTTTTAGGAGCAGTTAATATAGTGGTATCTGGGTTTATGCTATAGCCGTTACGATTATTAATAAAAATAAAATATTAAAAAATAATAAATCTAATATATAAAGTATAGGGGTAAAGTGGTATATATTAAAAAGATGGAGATTTTATATTTAATTATAGCGTATAGCTATATTTAAATATAAGATTTTATTATTTAATTTTTTATTTAATTTAAGCTATATTTTTAATATATACACCTTTTTTAATGCCTTATATTAAAATCTTTTATTAAATAAGTAATAAAAATTAACCACTAATTTTTTTATATTATATATATTTTAGTACTATTATTAAAAAAGGGGTATTATTAAAATAATAAATATCTTTATTACTAACGCTTTATTAAGTTAAGCCGGGCGCATTACTTAGCTTAATATGCTAAATTACCAAATGGCTGAAAACGGTATTTTGTGACCTGTGTCATCCCACCTCCCTACCCAGCGCAAGTAAACAGCTTGCTTGGTAGGTAGCTCATACTGTGTCATGAGCTGCCTTTCCATTAATTAATTCTTCCTTTTATTTTCGTTTTCACGCCGAGGAGGCACTCTTGTTCTTTTCATCCATTCAGTCTCCCTCCCCCATCTTTGTCGATTGTAATCAAGCGTTCTTTTTAGATTCCTGATGCTTTCTTTCACCTAATAATCCCGCGCATACCCGGACCACTATCATGTCAACACTCCATCGACACTATTAGCAGATCCCTTGGCGCAAACTCAGGTATACATACAAGGCAATTTACTCGGGACAGCGGCAGCGACAGCGGCAGCAACTAAGACTGCAACTGCGACTGTGATTGCGAGCACGAATCTCCATCGCATCGCGCTGATCGCCCCCGTTAGATGTGTCCTTGGCAGCCCAACTATGTGGCGCCGCACATATCTGTTCCTGGTTCTGGTACGGCTATGGTTCGCGCTCTCACCCAGCTATCTCCACCCGGATGAGAACTTCCAAGGACCCGAGGTCGTTGCTGGTAAGCTCTGTTCTGCGCTTGATAAACTATTTTCCTAATTTCCTAATTCCTCCCTCGACTGCCGACTGACCACCTCGCGCGCACTGCTACAGGCCAGATCTTCAGCTATCCCGTCCGGTTAACCTGGGAATTCACGAGCGAGCATCCCATACGAAGCGTCTTTCCGCTATGGCCAGTATACGGGTTGCCTATGCTGCTCCTGCGGTGGCTGTGGGTTGGCAACGGTAATGATGGCGAGATACCGCCTATTGCCGTTTTCTGGACCTTACGCGTGTTGATGTTCATCATCAGCTTTGTGTTGGAGGATTGGGCTATTCACGAGTTGGTCCAGTCGCCGCGCCATCGGCGTGTGGCCGTATTGCTTGTCGCCTCGTCCTACGTGACATGGACCTTCCAGACGCATACCTTCTCCAACTCGATCGAAACTCTCGTCGTTGCCTGGTCTTTGGTTCTTATTGGGCGTATTCTCGAGACTTCGGTAGGTTTTGCTCACGTGCATCTGACTTCTCCTGTTACATCTAAGCCGACTAATACCGGCTCACAGCAGCAGACTTCTTCCATTGCGACGTCGATAGTTCTGGGAATACTAGCCGTTTTTGGCGTTTTTAATAGGATAACTTTCCCGGCATTCTTGCTCATTCCTGGCTTTCGATTGATACCCCATTTTGTGAATAGGTGAGCTTCATTGCCCACGCCCGCCATCGTGGTTCCCTAGTCGGTCTTGCTAACCCGCCTCCCCTAAGACCTTTATCTTTTGTCGCCATGGCGGCTTCTGGACTTTTTACTGTTCTGATTGCCATTTCTCTCGATACGTCTTTTTATACACCACATTCCATATCCTGGGTGGATCTCTGCCGAAATCCAGTGATTACTCCTTTAAATAACTTACGATATAATGTCTCGCCCTCTAACTTGGCAGAGCACGGACTTCATCCGTGGTACCAACACTTGCTTGTTAATCTCCCCACGCTTATCGGGCCTTCGGTAAGCCTTCTACTCACACAGCCGCATGTTTCTCTCAGGCTTTATTCGGCAATATCGGGTGTGTTTGTTTTGTCTATCTTCCAGCACCAGGAAGCCCGATTCTTGCTCCCTACCATACCGCTTCTGCTTTCGTCTGTCCACCTTCCGAAGAATCCTACCCACTTGAAAATTTGGGTGGGAGCCTGGGTATGTTTCAACGTGACCCTCGGGCTTCTTATGGGCGTGTACCACCAAGGCGGTATTGTCCCCGCGCAAGTATTCATGAGCAACCAGCCAGACGCAACGCAGGCGGTCTGGTGGAAAACTTACATGCCCCCAATCTGGCTTCTGAACGGCAAAAACGCTGTCCTGAAGACAAAGGATGTTGCAGGAATGGAAGGAAAGACATTGCTGGAAGAGTTGGAGAATATAGCAACTTGTGATACGCCAGCGGATCGGAGGAATCTTGAGTACCTCAAGGAATCGAACGGGACCTATCTGATAGCGCCGCTCTCGACGACGTGGCTCGATTACTATTTGGACAATAAAGGACTTGACGGGCTTAGGTTTCGTGAGGTTTGGAGATACAGCAAACACTTGAACCTGGACGATCTGGATTGGGCGGCTGACGGATTCTGGCCAACTCTGAAGAGGGTCATCGGCAGGCGAGGACTTGCGGTATGGAGAGTAACTAAAAGTTGCGGTAGGCCCACCAGAAGCTGAAGATATATAAATATGAAAGGTCCTAATCTGCCGCATGTTACCATGAGATCCACGGTAAATTGTTCTCTTGTCCTCCGTATAAGAGAGGGAATGTATGGGTATTTGTATTTCATACCAGTTAATGTGCATTGCTTGTGAAATGCCGGTCTACATTAAACATGCTGGCCTTTATATATAAATAAGCATTCGGTGTCAAGGATATTAATTATATATAATAAATATTTATATTATTATATTTTAATAGTTTTTTATTATCATTTAAAAGGATGTGTAGTATCTCTAAAATACAGTGCAAAACATTCTCTAAATCTTACTACCAGTTTAAATTTGTCAGCTAATAGCACCGGCTGGGGACAGCCGGCAGAAATCCCACTATCGACAAGACTTCTGGGAGCGATATCCGTAATGTGGGATGTTCACAGGTCGAGCTAAAAGGCTACCCAACCAATTATATCAACCATATAATAACACAACGAAGCCTTATCGTAATAAACACCTCAACTTTTGAAATCTGGCGACCTTCCAAACTACACAGTGGACAATGGGCGGCTTAAACCTCGAGGTCTTTAAGGTTAGCAAGTCGTCGCATCTCTTCCGTGACTTATCCACCCACCTAATCCGTGCCCTGTGATAGTTCGGCATGTATGTCATGTTCCCAATTGGCATCATGTACTACTTCGGCACCAATCTCGACGAGCGATTCTCCGTGCCTGATTTCTGGCCGAAGCCCGAACAAGGAAACAGGGTGCCGTTCGACAGAGATGAGAGACTTGCCGAGCTAGAACGATTACGTGCGCGGCGACTCTATATCAAGGAGAAAAGGCTCGAGAACGAGGCGAGACAGCAGCCGTCCCCGCCCGTTGACTCGGGTAAGGATGAGAAATCCTGAGGGGAAGCCACAGTTTTGGATGATTGTACATAAAGCGCCCGCATGCGCATGGACCGGCAATAGAAAAAGGAAGTGGAATTGAAACGGGGTTACGAGGCATGAAGCATCTGTATTTCGGGTACCGGCAACATACTTACCCTACTCTCGGGGCATGCAAGGTCTGAATGGAGCTCTATGCACTATGTACAGGCGGCATATGTCTACATCTTGTACAACTAATGTTAAAATATTATGAGTCGAGGCTGTCTTCTACTGTCTTCCAAACTTCCTCGGATACAGCACCTCTTTCCGCGTTGGTATAGACCCCTTGAACGTCGGGATGTTCTCTCAATGCCGTTAGGAAATTGGCAATATTCGTTGTGTCGTTGGCGTCATCAAGGCTAACCTTGTTTGCCGTTGGCGACCATATGATTTCGGACCCCAAGATCTCTGTGGAGAGCATGTGGCTTAGACTCTGGGCCGCTTGGTGCGTCATGTTCGGCTGCGTCCAGAGGACGACATTGCCGTCCTCGTCTTGCTCAACATCCTCCGCGCCAGCGTCGAGCGCCTGCATCAGGATCTCATCGAAGTCTCCGCCCTTGGCCCGGAGAACTGTCCGGCCCAACCGCGTGAACTGGAACGCCGTCGGGGTGACAGTACCGTTGTGTTTCTTAACTAACAGTCTTAGGTCCTGCAAGGCGCGCGCCTTGTTGTCTGTCTCGACATCGATCACCATAGCCACGGACGGCTGCATCATGATCTCGAGGGTCATGCTCTCGAGTCCCGCGCCGGAGGACGATTTACCCTGGCCCCGCGCAATGGCCACATCAATGGTGGATTTCGGCATGCCCGCTATCAACATGGTATGTATTAGATAGGTTCTTTCTCTTTTGCCATGGGTTGCGCCGTTCTGGGATACGAGCGCCTCGTGCCACGTCGATCTCGAAAAATACCTTTCTTTGCCGCTGCAATGCCGGCAGCCAATTGTGAATTCAATTTCGGATCCGGGCCGTAGACTGTTGGGTGTGAATTTAATTAGCGCCGGTAGCGAGGGACGGAAGTCTGGTCGCGATACGGACGTTTCGAATAGAGAGTTAAGTTCTTCGAGAGTGTACTCCGCTGGGCGTTTTTCTTCTGGTCGGCAGCGCCTTTCTCGTGCTTGATCTTGGACCATCGGTTATGCCCACTAGAGAGTATCGAGGCCGAATTGAAGCATCGCCAACATGGAGGCGATAGCGTAGACATGGCCAGCCTCACGGCGGCGCCTCGGCCGAAAAAAGGTGCTGGAGAGGCCATTTCAATGGACTGCCGTATATATTAAAGGACACGGTCGTTCATGTTTAACAACAAAGGAAATCTGCGCTATACAGCAGTATAGGTAGGCGGTTTACCTTTAGTTATAATAGAACACAGAGAAAATTAAGCTTAGCTAGTGTAATACCATTAAGTATATGATATAAGACAGTATTATATAATAATTTTTAATTTATAAAAGTAATTAATATATAATACTTTAATTTAAAAAATTTTAATAATAAATATATTTATTATTATAAATATAAAATATAAATTAATTTAAAATAAATATTAATAATTAAATTATAATTAAAATAACTTTTAATAATTATTAAATCTTTAATTAAAAGTTGTATTTATAAGCTGTTAAAAAAACAGCTAAAAGCCTCTAGGCAGGTCCACCGTGACTGATTTGCTATGTGATCTGATTAATCAGTGGCCACCAACACAGGTGGTATCAAGCATGAAATACAGTTTATGTAGTGCCGGTATACCTACTTATGTACATCTGTGGAAGCCAGGGCCACCACCATCTGTCCCAGTTCATGATCATCGCCTTATACAACAAACTACTGACCCTTTACTAAATTTCTGCGAGCATTTGACATTAATATATACCCTCATGATCTTTCCATGTCTACGCCAAATTCCCCTGTTCGAAACTCGAACGGTGCTTCAGCCGCCCCAGCTCCTACCCCAGCTGCTCCCGCCCGCACGAACTCTGCGAGTAACCCAGAACTCGACCTTCCGAAGCTTCAATCGCTACCTCCCGAACAGCAGGATCTGTTCCTTCTGAATTTTGTATCCACCCTGAGCAAACACGTCCATGGCCTGTCCGCGGACGACTGTACTGCTCAGCAGTTCTATCTCAAGAAGGAAGCCTTCCAGATCATCAATCTCTCCGCGCCCCCTCCGAGTCGGGTGATAAGGTCAATTCTTGGCAAGATACTTGCATATGTCTTTAGGAACGGTGACAGAAAACTTCTTTTTGAGACTGTCAATGAGCTGGTCGCCATTATCTCCACTGGGAAATCAAAGTCTGATGCCGAGCTCAGGGCGAGGCACGCTGCTGTCGCCTGCTTGGGCGATGTGTATGCCGCTGCTGGTGACAGTGCCATTGGCTTGCACCAATTGGCTTGCGGTACGCTGGTGAAATTGCTCAAGTCCTCTCAGAGTCATGCTGGGCTGCGCGCTGCCGCCTTCGCCGCCCTGGCTAAAATCATAGGCATGGTGCAAGGCAGTTTGGATGAGAGCATCGCCAGAGATATCTGGAAGCAAGGCCGAGTTGCCGCATCCGGTGACAAGGGTTCTCTGACCGTCATAGCTGCTTGCCGTTGTTTGAAGTTCTTGGCTAAGTACACGTCGTATTTTGAGAATTCGAGCGACTTCGAGAATCTCAAGTCTGCCGTTTTCAAGACCATCGATTCTAGTTCCCCCCAAGTAAGACATGCCGCTGCCGATTGTCTGGTTGAGGCCATGGTTAAAAGCCATTCTGAGCTTGCTCCTAGTGGCGCCTCAATACCGAAAATAAAGAAGCCAAAATCAAAAGCCGGCAAAAGAGCTTCTATTCAGCCAGGCGCCGGTCTGGATGAAGATGAAGATATCCCATCACGGCCCGGAAGCCCCGCCCTAGGGAAAAGAAGCCAAGATCTGGCTCTATCATTCAATGACATATTCAAGACCCTGACGACCCAGTATGTTCGGCTGTCTACCACCAATAGAGCTAGGGCAGCTATTGGCGTGTGTTATGGAAGAGTTTTAAAACGGCTAGGAGAGAACTTTGTCGAAACCAACTACCTGAAAATCGTCGAGAATCTGACCACGGACCTTCTCGGCCACCAGAATATCGGCAACAATAGATACAGGCTGCTTATCTCCCGGCGCATTGTCGATACCATCCTCCAGGTCATAGTTGGCCGCAAGATTCTAGGCGAGTCTGGCCAGATAACCGCAGCCAAAGTACTCATTAACGACATCTTTAAGAATTATCCTCAGGCATTGAAAGAACGGCCTGAGCCGACCAAGCAAACTCTGATCGCAACTCTTGGTGCTGTTTCTTCGCTCATTACATCACTTGGATCGGCTGCAAACAATTTCGCCGAGCCATGTCGAGATGGACTACTACAGGTGCTCCAGCATCCAAGCTATAGTGTCCAGGTGTCTGCTTCGCACTGCATGAAGACGTTCGTTCTTGCATGCCCGCAACAGCTCTTGCCGTGTTTATCAGTTTGTATGAACAGTCTTAGCAGGGAGTTATCTCTCCTTGGCAGCGGACGAAATTCTCCAAGGCGATGTATCGGGTTTGCGCACGGATTGGCTGCAACCCTCAGCGCCAGTCCAGCTCGTCCTTTATATGGCTCTCTCGATATCAACAATCGAGTCTATTCTATGGCCACAAATCTCCTGAAGTCTAGCGGCAAGTCTGAACTTCGTGTTTCAAGCACGCAGGTTCAGGTTGCCTGGATTCTTCTCGGGGGCCTTATGTCGCTGGGACCCAACTTCGTCAAAATTCACCTCTCACAGTTACTTGTTCTCTGGAAGAACGCTCTACCAAAACCTTTAGCTAAAGATAATTTCGCCCACCGTAACATCCTCGAAGTCTCCTACTTAACCCACGTCAAGGAATGTGCACTAGGTTCCATCCTCTCATTTCTTCAATTCAATGGTCGTTTATTGACAGTTGATGTTTCGAAGCGTATCGCCACCATGCTTCAGAACACTACCGTCTTTCTCAGGATGCTACCATCCAAGAAAACTACCGACGATATCGCCCAGAGATTAACCCCTGCCTTGCAACTACAAGATCTCGACATGATGGTTCAACGGCGAGTTCTACAGTGTTACATCAAGCTCGTGAACCAAAGCCCAGCTGGGGGGAGCGAGGCTCTCTTACAATCTAACCTTTTGACCTTGGCGATATCTTTGTTCGCCGACCCCGAGAATTATGCCAATTCCCTCAGTGCGTCTATCGCTAATGCGGCTGGAACATTCGAAACCATCTGGGAGGTAGGCGATAACTCTGGTTTCGGTGTCAACGGCCTAGTCCAAGGCTTCAGAGTGAGAAGGCTTCCGGGGGAGAAGGATGAATCAGCCGACAGCTCGCAGACGAACGAGGTTGATCCTGATGATGTGATTGACAATCTCCTTTTATCGCCGATCTGCCAATCATTGGAACATGATGCTGCTCTGCTGTACATTGGCCAGCTAGATATATCCATGGACCTCCCAGACCCTCCGGCTACCGAAGTAGTAAACATGGCGATTCAACTATTTGCGTTTGTTTTCCCCTTAACACCCACTAAAGTCC
Source organism: Xylariaceae sp. FL0662B (assembly GCA_022376535.1). Classification (NCBI taxonomy): domain Eukaryota; kingdom Fungi; phylum Ascomycota; class Sordariomycetes; order Xylariales; family Xylariaceae; species Xylariaceae sp. FL0662B. The sequence continues at coordinate 26,906 of JAJJKD010000110.1, forward strand.
AGGAGAGCATTCTTGAGCAAATTGCCACATTCATGTCGGCTGGTTCTCTCCAGCGTGATCCCGGCCGCAAAGCTGCTATCAATGTCAATGTTGCCAGTGCTCTATTCTCGACGTTGAAAGTTGCTGCCAAGGAGACGCAGTCTTCGCCAGGCGATGTCACGAACTTGGCGGTAGAGAAGCTTTTGCAAGAGATGATAAGGAGCTTCGTGATCGATCCAGATCAATGTATTCGCAATGTCGGATATGCAGCGGTTGCGCGTCTTTGCAATACATGTGGTAACGCATTCACCAATCACGAGATCAAGCATTTGATCGACACGATTGTGGGTAACCGGGAACCGAGTGCCCGCGCTGGGTGTGCTATGGCCTTGGGTTGTATTCAGGAGAAAGTCGGCGGCATGGGAGCAGGATATCACCTCAAAACTATTACTGGTATCCTGATGTCCTTATGCAATGATCCCCACCCGACGGTGCATTTTTGGGCCCTGGAGGCATTAGCCCGTGCTGCGGATGCTACGGGCCTGGGTTTCTCCTCCTACGTTTCCGGGAGCTTAGGGATGTTAGCTCAGTTGTATCTCTCCGATACACACAATCCCGAAGTCTCATCTGCGATTTCTATGAGTCTCGAGATGGAGCTGTCAACCACAGCTGCCATTACCCGTTGTATCGACTCCCTAGTTAATGTCGTGGGGCCAGACCTACAAGATTCCACTAAATCCCGCGAGTTAATACTCACCCTCGTTGGTCAGCTCCAAAACGAGGAAGAAGTCGTCGTGCAACATGCAAGCTTGGGATGCCTAGAGCACCTCTCACTATACGCGCCGGGATACATGGTCTTCGGTGACTATGTGAAGGTGTTACAGAAGTACCTTAACTCCGAATTCTCTGACCTGCGCGATGTTGCGGTGGACGGTCTCTATAACCTCATGAAGAGGAACCCCTACGATGTATTAGGAGCTGCAGACCCTGGATTCGAGGATCAATTATGGCTCGTGCTGGATATCTCGCCGAATCATGACGGAATCCGTAATGTCATCCGGAATTGGTTGCGGCAGACATCGTTGACAGACACTGGATCTTGGCTCATCCGGTGCCAACACGTACTCAAGATGACGCGGCCAAAGGTCGTTGAGGATTGGCACAGTGCTACCAAGAAACCAAGCGGAGCCATCGATCTTCAGGACGAGGAGGTTGCGGGCTTCGCGACGGCAGCCAGCGCTGCCAAAGAAGAAAAGGAGCCAACCGCAAGTTCTGAGATGGAGCCCCTGCGCTGGCAGGTAAGGACGTTTGCAATGAGTTGTCTTAATGATATGTTCGTGTTGATTGGAAAAGACATCGCCACCAATGGCGAGTCACCGGCACAGTCGGCCCTACAAGCTAGAATCGCTGATGTGATCCGGATGGCTTTTTCAGCATCGACATCCAGCGTATTAGAACTGAGGATATGGGGCTTGAAGATAATTGGCGCCGTCTTGAGAATGTTTGGCAAGACACCAGATCCCGATTTTGACGAGGCAATGCTCCTTGAACAGTACCAAGCGCAAATTAGCTCGGCCTTGACCCCTGCTTTTGCTGCGGATTCGTCTCCTGAACTTGCCGCAGAAGCCGTCAATGTTTGTGCTGCGTTTATTTCCACCGGCATTGTAACAGACATCGACCGCATGGGTCGTATCTTGAAGACACTCATCACTGCGCTCGAGAATTTTTCGACGGAGACAGAGAATGTTGGCATTGGTGACCTCAAAGGCCTCAGCTCCAACGCGCAAGTCATGGTCAAAATGTCCGTCTTCTCGGCCTGGGCCAATCTTCAAGTAGCCAGCTCGGAGCAGAAGTACCTACTTGACGTGCTGAGGCCTCATATTGGCACTCTAACACCGCTGTGGCTGGCTTCTTTGCGGGAATTCGCTCGGTTGAGGTTCGAGCCGGATATCTCGATGACGTTGGGGCCGCCGTCTATGTCCGGTAGTCTAGATACTATCTACTCGGCGCTGAACCGAGAAACACTTCTTACATTCTACCAGGACTCCTGGCTGAAGCTCGTCGACGCTATTGCGAGCCTCATTGAGCAAGACAGTGAATTTGTCTTCGATGCATTAGACGGCAAGGAAGCCGATGCAACAGCGGCTAATGGACATGTCAAAAGTGCTGATATCAATTACCGTGACGAACCAGTTGCTTTCTTCTTCGTGTTATTTGGAATCGCGTTCGAAGCGCTTGCGACTCGGTCGGGTCAGACCGATTCGTTAGCCACTCAAGAACAAACACTCGAAATACTTCAAGCTCTAAAAAAAATCTTACACCCAAGCGTTTCGGGTCATGCCATCTATCGAGAAGCAATATTTTCCGAGACAATGGATCTACTGGACCGTCTTGTCCTGACTGAAGGGCTCGATGTACAGGGAGTCATCGTTGAGATCGCACGCGCCCTGTGTGTAGCTCATCCGTCAGCAAGGAAACAGGAGCAATCCGAGGATGGCGATTTGACCGAAGATATCGAGCAGTTGTTCGAGCTCACTAGAATCATAGTCCTAGTTCTCTCCGGGTTATTGCCTAACCTGGCTGAGGCGAATCAGCCGGTCCGTCATAATCTGACCGAGGAGGCCGTTCTTCTTATAAGACTTGGGCTAAGCGCTATCGTGGATGCGGCTGAGGTGTTTCCCGCAATCATCAAGACCGACCTTCACGCATGTATAATTCACATCTTTGCCACCATACTTGCGACTCCTTCCTGCCAGGATGTTATTGTTCCTCAGGCTTTACCCATGTTCAAGCGGTTTATGGCAAGTATGTCGAATTCCCGTCGCTCTGCAGATGGAAGGTCTGCCACCGATGCTCAGATACAAGGGTGCTTACGACGATACCTTTCGATCTATCTGAATGCGCAGAAGCGGGAGGCACCAACATCTTTACAATGCGTCAAGAATTGTCTTCTCGCGATTACGATTCTGTTTACCGGCGGCAACAATCGCCTCGCAGCTAGCGATCGTCTTGTCTCGAAGTATCTGGACGAGGTGATCGATTGTCTAACAGATCGCATGGTCAGTACTCTTTAGGTCCATATATTTACTGTGTCATGTTATTGACGTCCTCCAGACCGCGAAGATCGCCGCGAACTGCATCCGGTCCCTCTTGTTGCAGCCCTCGCCAACACCTGCCGACCAGTCTATTGCCTGCTATCTTCTCCCCCGCCTGATCGCTTTCGTTGCAGATACGGACCCAGAGGACCCAGAGGGCGCCCGCAACCTAGTAGCACATGCTTTAACACAATATGTCTCGACGGTTGATAGGGACCATGCTCAAATTGCGATGTCTATCATAGTGCCTGCTCTTCTGTCGCGGGCCGCCAGCGAGGGTGCTGAGGTCTACCGTGAGACAAGTGTGAGATTGCTTGAGTTAGCCTCTATAAACCCGGCTAGCTTTAAGGGGGTTGTTACAGCAATGAGTGAGGGGCAGAAGGCTTTCATGGAGGAGGTTATTCGCTCCGGTCGACGGAATAGCGATGTGGAAAAAGATACCAATAATACAGGCCAGCCGAGTATAGCATTAAAGATGGACTTTGGAGGCTAATGGAAGACTTCTGCTTGCTATTGGGCGGATACATAGGTATGACTAGAATCAGGAGATCAAGTAGCTATTCGTATTTCCACCATCCCTACTTCCACAAGCGGGCTTACGAAGATGCACCGAATAGTTAATGTACGTGTACAGACAGAAGTATCACAGTGGTATAGAACCCCTAATTCCTTGCAGGCAGAGGCGGTCTTCTAGCAACAGCAGAAGAAGCCCTTTATGCAACGATTGATCGTCCGTGATGACCCTCGGCATGTACTACTATACTGTAGTCGCATACACAAGCACATCAAGGCAATTGTTGTAAATGTGACAAACTTCGGACTAGTACATAACTCGTAAAGGTACATATGTATTGGCGAACAAGTGGACTATACGAAATGAACATGACGCGGCGGAGTCCCGCCATGCCTTTTACATTAATATGTAATAATGGCTAGTACTAAACGATCCTTGCTTCTTTATAACGTAAGCATGTATCAACCAACCTTTATTACACTCGAGCATAAATAACCTCAAACTATTAAATGCTAGCAAACTTATGCTTGAGACCGAAGAAAAGAGGGAAGACGCGGCAACCGTATGTCTAGCGGCTTGATAACAAGTCGTTCAAGAGGAACGTCGATTTGACCTGTCCGGAGCTTATAGCTCGCCAGGCCCAGTCTTAGTCGTAGGATTTCTGCCTTCTGCACGTACATGGTAAACTTTAGGTCGTCTCGTGGGTTTCTCAACTACATCCAACATACCTCTCTAGTTTCCCCCCGTGTCATGGCAGCTCGCCGGGATGGAATGAGTGGATTTGCTTCCCGGTCTGGCTCTGTTATCGTGGTAGCCTGGGACGTGTCGATGGCGGCACCATCGAAGATGGACCACTCGTCAGGCGAATATGAGCGCGCAAGCCTAGATCCGTCGTCATCGTCGTCGTCGTCGCAGTTGTGGTTATGCGAATTCTGAAGTACCATTAGCTGCTAGGTCTCAGCATCATGCCAAGCTTTTGACACCAACTCTTGGGACATTGTCCTTGTGGCTTGTTCGGGGCCTTCGCTCATCCTCATTCGATATACGCGGTTTCTTTGCCACTTGCAACTGCTGACTGATATCCTCATCAAGTGGTCGTTTATCCAAGGCGGTTGGGATCTGCGGCTTTGTCACTCCAGGTTTCGAAGCCGGGCCACGTAAAATAGTACTAGAGGGCGATCGTGTATTGATGTCTAGGGGAGCTAGAACGCGTCGTTTATGCGGCGATGCATCCATCGCTCTCCCCCTCTCTCTGTGTGTGTGCGCGTGTGCGTGCGAGTGCGTGTATGCGTCTCTCCCTCTCTTCAAAGTAGGATGAGTCTCTCGTCGAAGGTGGTATGAGAGACGGGATCTCATGCGAGTGCAAGCGGTCACAATAGGGAGTAGTAGAGGTGTTGTATAATACTTAATGTATAAACCGGTAGAAGAGCTATTGCAAGTTGAGTCTATCTGAACGCGTTGTTACGGTATTAAACAGATATATAGGCAGTACCTAGCAATTGAAGGACTCGCGCCGCGTCCTGACGAGCTATGTACCGCGTCGCTCATACCTGGCATCTTATGCTGTTGTGCAATATTTACAAATTACCCCTTTCGGCTAAACTTGCACTGAATAACAATGGATATACTATAACTACCTAGGTATGTAACTACATAGGTATACACTGCTCATTGTATGTACATATATAAAGTTACCCTTATTATGTAATTACCTCGACATAAAGGTGTGTGCAAAGCTTGTGTATTACTGGTACTACCCCACCTTCCACACGACCCTAAGCACCGCACTGGCATGGATGTGTCTGCCTAGGTAGTTAGGTACATACTGCGCAGTACATAGTAAACCTCCCTAGCCTAAGCTTAAGCACCTCAGGTTATTTCCAAGTGTCTCTACTTCGTACGTAGTAGTAGCTTGACATATATAACGCATGCAAACATGATCATTTCCGCTCATCATCACTTGGTCTCACTGCCATACTTTCTCCTCGCACACAGTTCTGCAATGTATGTATTTCAGATAATAGTGCTATATCATTTGCAATTCGTCGCTTTCCCCCTATCCACGGGTATCATTACGCTGTCCAGTTAACTAGACCCTTCCATCACTCCGGGTCCCTCCACCCCCCCTCTCTAAGTCTTATCGTTAGCTTTCAACGATCGAGACATCCGCATATGTAAAGTCCTAGGTAGTACACCTATACCAGAAGAAGGCCAATATATGAAATCCCGTAACGCCTCCGCTCAGGTACTCTCTTCCCACCCGTGAAGAAACCACGTGGGCCTGGATATGCAGCACCTTGCCACCAAATGATGAATGCCTCGTTACCTTCCATCTGGGCGCCTCCGGGCTGCTCTATCTTCATAAAAATCCCTAGTGCTATATCGTACAACGCTTGAGAAAATCTCTACGTTGTATCCAGTGAGTAAAACGAAGTATCTAGCTCAAATGGCTGTTCAAAATCCAAGTTCACCTCGTCCCAGCTCGTGAATCCTGTAAACCCAGTAAACACATCGTCCCCGATGCCCGTCATGCCCGCGTCGGCTGTATCCGCGTCATGGTAATGACCGCCCTCGAACGGCTGCCAAGTGTCGAAGCCCATGTCCAGTGTTACGTTGAGCGCAACACCTTCTGACACGTCACTGTTTGGTTCGGACGACGAGCTGTCCTTGCTTGTGGATTCAGGTGTGTCGTTTGGCGTGATAGATCGATAGACGTTCATGTCATATATCGCCCCGCCGCCGCCACCTTCTAGAACCCCGAGGTTCTGGAACAAATCTTGGGGGTCGATCGTGGCCGTCGACCAGGGGTTATCTGCCCCGGCCGCTTGTGAAGCTATCCCGTCTGTCTTTGTTGATCCTGGCGCACCGTCTGCCGTCTTGCTCGCCGATTCTGGCTTCGTCGTAATTGCCTTCGTGGCAATAGTCCTTTTCAACTCAGTAGGCTTGGAGCCGGTCGCACTGCCTTGTCTCTTCATCGAAGGATCTCGAGACATCGGAGTTGCTTCGTTTCTACTGGTCGGCGTCCGACCTTGTTTCGACGCATCAACTACACCGGGAGAGCTCGCCGATTGTGACATGCCTGAAGCCGGCGCGGGAGCCTTGGGCTTTCCATTTGGGTCCAGACCAAGTGCGGCAGCCAGGCTTTCCCCCACAAATTTGACCGGTTCTTTATAAGGCTTAACGTGCTCTTCCTCGTAATGGTTACGTTTAGCTTCCTCAGTAGCGAATCCAACAATATGCGCCTCGCAGCTTGGGTCAGGACACTGGAACTGCGGTTTGGGTGGTGCCTTTGCCTCGGTGGGCGCCATTCGCTTGGTCATGTCTGGAGACGCCATCTTCTGGACCCCGGGAGATGCGTTCGCACTTTGGCCACCCGGCCCCAGACCGGAATGTGTCCCAGTCTTAACCTTTTTCCGAGCAGGCAGTTGGAGGTTGTCCTGGGTGACGGTAGGCTTTCCGATATATGTCGGCTGGCCATTGGGTGACTGTGCACCAAAGGAGAAGGGAGGCTGCGAGGTGGTTGGGGCTGCGGGTGCCTGACCCCCCTTGCTCTGGTGACGCGGCTGATGTTCCTGCACCTGTTGTATCTTGTTAAGAGCCTGCGTCTGTTTTTCTAGGTTAGCCGCGTTCAGGGGCGCGGGCTGGGCTGCCGGTGGTGTCGCCGTGCGTGCAGGTGCGCTCTGCTGTGATTGCGGTGGTGTGGGTTCCAATGCATTTTGTTGCTGGTTTGCGTTTTTCTTCGTTTGTTGCGGGTATGTAGTAGCAAGGTCCTTAATCATGCTCTCCAGCATACCCCTTACACCTTCCAGATCCTTCGGCCTTATGGAAAAAGCTTTCTTCGGAATCGACATCTTCTCACCATCAGCAAATTGTTTGAGGAGGCGTAGACGCTGGGACAAAGTTAGCGCTCTCGTTCTAAGTTACAGTCTATAAAGAGCTGACCATTTTGAAGAACATCCTAGCACGGGTGTCATCGCGGGTTAGCGTGTACCACCGGCCCAAGCCCTTGCTGAGCTTCGTCATCTCTCCGATCATGTGCTGAATCTTTTGGGCCATGTCTCGGTATTGCTCCGGATTCATTGGGACCTCTTGGAATGGCTCCTGGGCTGCATTGATATGTTCCTCCTGGCCAATGGTCCTAAGTCGCTGCATCTCATCCGGCAGAGGGGGCTGCGAAAGCCCTCCAGCGGCCGCTACCTGACGGCTTCTCGCCACCGCAGCTTCATATTTTGCTTTTTGGTCAGGTGGGAGGGCGGCAATCTGCTGAGCTGTCAGTTGAGGAATATTGGGCATAGGCCCAGACCCGGTGGCCTGAGGTTGCTGAGAAGGAGGACGCTGAACCGGTGTGCTGGAAGGATTTGGCACCTCCACTACATCGTCTGTGCTTGCACGTTTGAGGCTGTTCCTTGGGGGTGCCGCTGGAGGTGCGTTCTGAGTCGTGCGGTTGTTCTGGGGTTGCCTGTTATTTCTAGCAGGGGCTGTAGATTCCACCGCATTGGCGTCGGCACTGGCGTTGTGCTGTCGGGGTTGTGCCACGTTGGGAGGGTTTCCCGGCCCAGCCGAAGCTGTGATATCCGCTGTACTAAACTGAGATGCCTGAGATGCCTGAGGTGTCGGCATTTGGGCAGGCGCCTGACCATTTGCCCGCACTTTCATGCTTTGATACTTCATCCGCTGTAGCATCGCTCTAAGAGTTTCGTCTGGAAGATTCTTGAACTTCTCATGCTGGTTCCTGGCATTTTGCATTTCCGCAGGCGAGATGGAAATGCCCGGAAAGTGGCCCATGTTAGCAGCAGGTTGACCAGGTTGGCTAGGCTGGCCATGCTGAGCGGGCATTTGACCATTCGGGGGCTGGGGTCCCTGCTGCTGCATATTGGGCTGAGCCATCTGATTACCACCTGCGGTCCGTTTCAAGATATTCTGGAATTGGGCGTTCTGAATGCCCATCAGATGGGTTCGGATATGCGGCGGGGCATTATTCTGGGCCATCCATTGCTTCAGCTGAGCCCATTTCTTGATCTCTGGTGGCAGACTTGGAAAGTGGGATCCTCTCAGCTTTTCCATAAAATTCAGGGGTACGTCCATACTGTCCATCAATACAGTTGCGTCCTGGGGCATCTGGGAACGGTTCTGACTGGGCATATTGGACCTCATCCTGTTGAGCTGCTGCTGTAGGAACATTTGATTCTGAGGATTCATCGGCATACCCGCGTTGGGCTGTTGGCCGACATTATTTCCTGGACCGAATTGAGCTGCGGGGTTCCCTTGCACAAACGGGCCAGACTGGGGTTGACCACGTCCAGGTATTTGCCCGGGCGCCCTGTTAGATTGACTGGCGTTCCATTTCATAATCACCTCGTTCAATTTGTCTGTCGGTAGAGCCAAGAAAGATTGTCGAGATTCGGGCGGCATCTGGGCAAGCATAATGCTGAGGGCCTGCTGTTGCCTGTTCATACCTACGTTCCCTCCCATCTGCGGTCTTTGGTTGTTTTGATTGAAGCGAGGATCTAATCCTTGCCCGAACGGTCCGTTCGGCTGCCCCATCAGTGGCTGTCCTTCGGCCTGACCCATACCTACAGGCGTTCGGCGGACTGGAGTATTCAGAGTGTTCATGGCAGGGCTTTGAGAAACAGCACCGGCGCCATTCAACCCGCCAGGCTGGCCCTGCATCTGTTTCGCCTGGGCTTGAGCTCTGATTTGCGCTTGTGACTGGGCGGCTCTTTGATCCATCGTCATTTGCTGAGCCTGTGGAAGGTTGTTGAACTGCTGTTGCAACTGGTGAGGCATGCCGGCCTGGCTAGGACCCGGATGGTTGGGGCCTTGCATCCCGCCCATCGGTTGCGGCGTAGGATTCCGACCAGGCACGTTGCTTTGAGGTACGACCATTTGTCCTGCTTCCTGAGCCATTAACCCAGCTTTCTGCTGGTTCATAATGCTCTCCACGTTCGAGAATGGGGGGAATTCGCTATTGGGTGCTCCAGCTAGTTGCTGTCCCGATTGGTTCATTTGCCGTTGCTGCGCCTGCATCTGCATCTGAGCCTGATTGGCGCCCATATTCGCACCAGCTTGTCCCTTGGATGCCTGCAGAATCTGATTCTGGAAGAAATACAACAAGGGATCCATATTCTCTTGTTGTAACTGAGCCAACTGTGCTTGAGATAGCTTTTGTTGGAGCATCATCCGGAGTTGGTTGCGCTGCGGTTCCGACGTCTGGTTCAGCTTCGTGGTAGCCAGCTGATGGACTTTTGCTCTGTCTTGCGGCGACAGACTCGCCAAAGCAGCTTGCATAGGGAATTGTGAACGCATCTGTGTCACTCCCATCTGCATTGGTTGTTGATTTGGATTCATGGGAAGACTACCGGGATTAGCCATCCCCATAGCAGGCTGGTGAGGCTGCTGGGGAATGGGCGAAGCTTGCATCTGTTGTTGAAGGTGTTGGAATCCCTGCTGTGACGGTTGACTCATCCCCCTGGACATCTGTAATGTATTCTGGTTCATAAACATCTGGGCCTGAGCCTGGGCTTGTGCTTGGGCCTGGGCTTGAGCTTGAGCACTGAGGGTATTCTGGAGACTCTGCTCATTCGCTTGGCGCCTTTTGAATAAGTCCTGTACTCGACCGCCAATCCTTTGTTCGTAAGTTCCCTATTCTACTTTAGTTCTACTTCCTACGGAGTGGAATTTGGACGATTTTCACTAACCTTATCTGGCGAGTTCACGAAGGCGTCCCGTTCAAAATTGAGGCCATGCTGCACAAGCTGATGTGAATCAGCCTGCGGCATTGCGAGGAATGAGTTGGAAATCCTGACAATGGGTTAGTTTGTCCATTGTTCGGGGACAAGTAACAGCATTGAATAGTGCGGCTGTGTACATGTGGGGCCAGTGGGGACTTACAAATTCATAGCATTGCTCACGCGTAAGTGGGCTTGTACCTGATCTCGCCAGCCGGTAGACTGAACGGGATTTGTCATCATCTGTGTATAGACAAGTTGAGATAGTTGCTGGTGTGGCGGTCGCGAACGTACAGGGCCACCCCCACCCATCTGAGGTATATTGGCGGCCATGGCCGCGGGAGAGAGTTGCCTTGGTCAAGTCGCAGGCGTTGGGAGCCAAGGGCAACTGTCGTAGATGAAATACCGGATGAAGTTCTATCTTAGATACACTAATCTAAGGACAAGGCCGGTTGCTCGTCGAAAGTGAGCCAGGGAGCTGTCGTAGGCTGCGGGTTGTCTAGCTTAACCCAATGATGGCCATACAGAGATATACTGGGTATAGACCGCCGAGAGTCTGCAGGCAAAAACTCCAGGTTCAGAGACCTAGGTACCGATGGCAGCTTATGGCTTTCCGAGTCAATAATTGGACAGCACTAACCGTGCTCTGAATGCCGAAGACTACAAGTGGTTTGCCAAGCCGATAAAGTGAAGACTGGCAATGCCTGGAAAACACGTCGCAGAAGCCGGAGGAAATTGTTGCGCCTCCAACTGCGATGCATTCGTTGTTATTTTCGAAGACGAACTTCTTCTCTCACTTCATTTGGATCCAGTAGAAAACTTGGGCGTCGTGGGCTGAATCCAGCTTGCTCGTAGCCGCACTCAATGGTAGTGTTCTCCGTAAGATATAATCCCAGGCGTATGTTTGCTTAAAATGAGGTCCGGGAAGGGGCCGGGGCCAAACTGAGGATACGGTTCGATAACGAAGAGACCACAAATCGAAGATTAGGATGAGATTTTTTCTTCTTGGTAGATTTGTGATCGTAACGATGAGGCCTGGAGAAGGCAAAGAGCTCAGAAGACAGCGCTGGTCTAGATGTAGCAGGCTGCTGATGATTCAGTCTAATTCAGATCTTACGTGATGTCGGATCGTCGAGTACGTGAAGAATATGCGGAGGACGGCGACGATAGACGGGGGTCGTGGCTGAAACAAGAGATGTGCTGAAAGATTGAAGATAAATGATAAGCAAACCACGGTATCAGGATCAACAGATTGATGGCAATGTGACCACTCTCCGCAGGCCGCTGCCGACAATCAACAAATGTTAGTAGAAGCGGATAATTGTTAGTTTGCAGGCGAAACTCTTATGAAAGAATGAAGAGCAACGGTGCCAGTTGTGGTGGTGGTGGTGGCGGTGGTGGTGGACGTGGTTGGTGGTGATGATGATGGATGGCATACAAAGTAGTGGTTGAGTGAGAGAAAGACATGGTGGGAGGCAGCGGAGCCTGGGAATCTAGAGGTTGCCGCGTTGCAAATATGTACCCAAGGTTGGCCTAGTCATAGCTGAATTTTGGGTGAATGATCAATTCCCAATAGCAAAACTCAAAATACATATTTAAAAGTGGGTTTAGCCTCGACCTCTAATTGCCTACCGAGACTAGGTAGGTGCATATGTAGCTGATAGGTACTGCGGGAGTACATACAGTACAGTACGGCTAAACAGTACCTAAGCCAGGCAGGCAGGCATGTACCTACCTATTAACTGCTGACTATTTGCCCAATCCAAGACTCGAACCCCAACCATTTTATCGATTATAGCCAATACTGGGACCCCTCTCAGCGGCAGAGAATTCCTTACTACGAGTATAAAACTAGAACATACATACATGTACTTCAGCTTACGGATACATGTACCTATCCCACAGCATCAAACTTCAAAATAAGTCAAAACGGTGGTGTGCTAGGATACTCTATTATGTAGCTAACTATACTTAGTTTAGCGATAGCGAGCCACATCAACATCTCGAGATGCTTGGGATTAATAGCACAAACACTTATGCCCTGACTTTAGGCGTGGTATCCCTTTCCAACGGGAACGGTTCAAGCGTCATTGTGGCTAATATATGAATGCATGGATATACATATGTACAGATTGCCACCAGGCAGGCAGGGGAGAGGATGAGGGATGGATCCTTGGGTCGGTTTTACTATGTACGTACTTAAGCATATACTAGGTACGTACCCAGGCTGCCAGGGTAGAAAAACAAGGTTGTCTCAAGTGCCTTGCGCACATGAAAGGATGAATACTTAGGTGCCTTCCAGACTATCTAAGGCACCTATTTACTGAAGATGTGTACTATAAATGCCTGATAGGTATGCGCTGCCAATCTCAATGTAGTCCTTTTTTTGGCCCACGAGGTATCACAAGTCTCGCAGCCGAAAAGAAACAGGAAGATACACCACTACATAGGTTAGATCCTCAAGTACCGCATCACTTATTAGACGCGGATTGGGTATGTTGTATACCTATATTCCCGGAGGTAAGGTAACTACATACTGTAGGTAAGCATGTTTCTATGTCAGTACGTAGTAGGTACCTAATGCTTGTACGGATCTGTACATACCATATATGTAAGTTTCGGGTTACAGCGGAGCATGACGATCAAACCCGACTGATTCGTGATAAGAAGTGATGTTTTGTGGAGACAACTCGTTATCTACCTATACTATCAATGATAAGGACGATAATATGCTACTAACCATACAGCCAACAAGCCATACATATGTGGCACTGCCTACTGAAGTAATAACACCTTCCAACCTATTACTTAGGTCGACGGCATCCTTTACATACATGCATGTAGTATTATCGATGGCGATGGTACCACCATTCTACTCGCCCTCCCGAATACATCATACATCCCATAAATGAAAGCCGGACTCACCATCACCACCACCAATACGATCACCACTACCACCACCACCACGACGCTTCGCACCGCTCAACTTCTTGCCTATTATTCACCAACCGGCCGTCGACTCTGCTTCAGCTCCGTTGCTTGCAGGATGGCTCCCCCCAAGTCGGCTCTCGACTTTCTTGACTTTGTCAACGCCTCACCTACTCGTACGATCCCTGACACACACATCGTCGCCATCCTCGGCTAACCTTTCCTATGCCTCTAGCATACCATGCTGTGCAGTCCGCAATCCAACGCTTAGAGAAGGCCGGCTTTTCAGCCATAAGGGAGCGGGACAATTGGTCTTCGGCTCTTCGCCCTGGCGGAAAGTACTTCACCACACGAAATGGTTCGACGATCGTGGCATTTGCTATTGGTTCCAAGTGGAGGCCGGGGAACCCAATTGCCATGCTCGGAGCTCACACCGACTCCCCCTGTCTGCGTATAAAGCCTGTGAGTAAGAAGACCGGCGCCGGATTCATGCAGGTCGGTGTTGAGACCTACGGTGGCGGTATCTGGCACAGCTGGTTCGATCGGGACCTGTCCATAGCAGGCCGGGTTTTAGTCAGGGATGGAAACGGAAGCTTCACTCAAAAGCTCGTCAAGGTCGATCGCCCCATCGTCCGTATCCCGACCCTCGCCATCCACCTCGATCGGTCGTCTGAGTTCAACCCCAACAAAGAGACCGAGCTCTTTCCAATCGTCGGCATGGTGGCTGCTGAGCTGAACAGGACAGGCAAGAATGACGTGGCCAAGACGTCAGGAGCTGAGGCTGATCCTGAGGGAACCTTCCAGCCGCTCAAGGAAATGACTGAGCGTCATCATCCGTACATCGTCGAGCTGATTGCAGAACATGCCGGCGTGCAAGTCGCCGATGTCGTTGATTTCGAGGTCAGTATCTGGAAATTCTATGTTTTCTCCTTTTCCCACCCACTAGTCTCTTCCCCCCCCCCCCTTTTGCCCGTCATTCCCGAGACATGACTCCGAAGTTATGTGCCCTTTCTTTACTTCCATTAAGACCGTCGTTGACCCCTTGTTGTGTGAAGATGGTTCTCTACGACGTCCAGAAACCTTGCCTCGGCGGCCTGAATGAGGAGTTCATCTACTCGGCTAGACTAGACAATTTAAATATGACTTACTGTAGCGTCATGGGACTTATCTCGTCTGTTTCTTCTGGCAGCCTCGAAAAGGAGACCAGTATTCGTCTAATCACCTGCTTCGACCATGAGGAGATCGGATCGACGTCGGCACAAGGCGCTAACTCGGACCTCTTGCCAGCGGTAGTCCGCAGATTGTCTATTCTGGCTGGGGGCCGCCACGGCGACGCAACATCCGACAAGTCCTGGGAACACATTAGCTCGGACCCCGATATTGACTTAACTACCGCCTTTGAGCAGACAATGGCTGCCTCGTTCCTTGTCTCTGCAGATATGGCTCACTCGGTTCATCCAAACTACGTCGGCAAATACGAGTCGAACCATCAGCCAGAGATGAACAAAGGTACGCCTCAAACTAGACCTCAATATTAGCCCTCGCACTAACACGTAACATAGGCACCGTCATCAAAATCAATGCAAACCAGCGGTACGCTACAAACTCGCCGGGGATCGTCTTGTTGCAAGAGATGGCCAAGCGCGCCGGTGTGCCCTTACAGCTGTTTGTCGTGAGAAACGACTCCCCCTGCGGAAGCACAATCGGACCCATGCTCTCTGCAAAACTAGGTGTTCGCACCCTAGATCTTGGAAACCCGCAGCTGAGCATGCACTCGATTCGTGAGACGGGCGGGACTTATGACGTTGAACACGCCATCAAATTGTTTGATGCATACCTACAACATTATTCAGATTTAGAGGCAAAGATCCTAGTTGATTAGATCAAATCGCCGTGCATGGTGGGCATGGAGTATGTATAGAATATGTTCCTGATAGCTCACATCATCGCTATGTTGACTTGCAATGCGTTGACGGCCATTCGTTCGCATTAGACCCCGTAAAACTTGAAGAGCTTAGCCAAGTTGCTGGCAAATATAACGCGGATTTCTGTAGACCGTGGACGAGGCCAGAGTAGAATACCTATACCCTCGACGACGCGGGCAAGGGCCAGCTAATCAGTTGTGGATTTCCTTGCCACATAGGAGCTTCGTGGAAGAGCAAGCCAGGCGCAAACCACAGCTTTGATCCATTCGAAGTTTTGGATATTTCTTTCCGTGGGCCGGGTGGTTCCGATGAGACGTCTTCTTCATTTGTCTGGGCTGACCATCCAGCCTTCGGGCATCGCGTATGCCAACTAACTCAGAATGTAGATATACATGTCGGAATTTGCAGACGTCCACCGTCTACCGCTTCGGAGGTGGTTTGACTATCCCTCGAATTGTTAGGTAGATTCTGACCCAATCATTTTGAACCAAGGTAGCAGATGACCATTTGCACCCGTGCCGATGTTTCTTCTATGTCGCGATCTCTATTTTGTCGAACGATATACCTTGCCAGAAAGTGACACTCTTCGCTCGAAAAACTACCCGGTTTCTACACCAGCTATGTAGCACTTATTAAACGAATTAGTCGACGATAAGTTCTCCTCGCTGCTCCAGACGGTCACGAGAGCACCAACTGCCTAGCCAATACCAAGAGGATGGTGAGCGGCGCTATTACAACACTAAATAGCAACCGCCCACCTCAAGTAGTGGTTAACAGCGGTATGGTCGAATATACATGGGCCAAGAGGCGAAGCGGTGGCTACTTGTACCTCTTCTGATGGGTCATTTGCCGGTACCAACCAGCAAACGATAGGTCTTCGGCCCTCAGCAGAAGATGAAAAGGAAAAGGGTGATGGAAGGCAGATCGAGGTACGGGCCGTTCGGATTTTCGTGCCATCGTTTGTTAGGCTTCCGATGAAACCTGCTCCACGCTGCCTGTATATAATAGGTACTCACATCTACTCTACTACGATACAACGGCTCACTCTCCAGCGAGAAAAATGGCGGTCTTATAGGCACTCAGCAACTTGAGAGAGTTTGTGGCCGTAACTAGGTATTTATCCTCCGAGGATCCTACAAAACCACCTGTTATATACCCTGGCGGGAACCGGTTCGTGTGAAATGAGCAAATGCGGTGGCACCTCGTGGCCGAGGCCCACGGAACACACACCCGGCAATGTTGTCTGTCTAGGGCGTTCACGTGTACAGCGGATGATCACGTATATGTCCCGGGGTTTGGTGTAATAGCCTAAAGCTGTATATAGATATGCTTGCGCTTATAATATGAGTATCTACGCGACATATACTGACCGCCTAGGTAAATGAGTGGGCTTCAGAAAATAAAGCAACTGCTTGGCTGAGACGAATGCATTAGCTATCGCGTTGAAAGAACTAGACGCGTGAGGGAGCGTTCCTGTGCAGTCAGTAATGATTAATGACATCGGTACTAAATCGGATGATGCGCCTCCTCGACAGAAACATACGGTGCCGCCTGGCTAATGAAAAGAGATTAATGGAATGTCTGGACGTAGTGAATTAGGTATCTTCTGCTATTGAACAGATCAGCGGAAGCCGCGGCGTGTCATATTGCATCTCAGGTTCATTCATCTATAAACGACACCAAAACAACGGCTGGTATACTCGGCCCTAACTCCTTTTATATATGCAATTCCAGAGGACCACCCTCGATGCTGTGTGTTTCGCTTCCTCCGACTATCGAAAGCCATCAACTAGATCATCATGATGTTTTCAAGAGCTCCAGTAGACATCTGGAGAAAGTCTTTTTATCTGTTGCGGTTGTCATTGACCGCAAGAAATCATTTCCATCGATCCCGAGGCCTGGAAAAAGTGTTGACTGAATATGTTGCAAGAACACTTCGCCCGTCTTTAGGTATATGGCCTGCTCTAACCCAGCAATTTCATTCAGAACCTGCCTGGTCTGAGCATCCGACGAAGGTTTAAACTGCGGGTCTCGTAACACTTCCCAGCAGACCGAATGGAATCGATCAATCAGAAACTGGTCAAATCCAGGAATGGCAGGTGATGGCGACCCAGAGGGGACAGATGGGTTGGCCGAGATGTTAGCGATATCCGGGCCACCCCAAACACCGGCCATCTTTGTGAGCAAGCCAAATGCAAGCCGACTGGCCGGGAGATTATTTGAGCCGGAGCCGACTTCCCTAGCCAAAGTCAAGATAGAATTGATTAGTGACTCGAAAAAGCCTTGGTTGGCCTCAGACACAAGAACACCCGAAAGATCATTGTTCAGGATGATACCGATGAACGTCAAATACTCGCGACGAAGTTCGGCAAGTTGGATCTCGTCATCAGTACCGTTGATAGGCTCCGAGAGACCGCCAAAAACCCTCTGCAATAGGGGCGTAAGTAGCTGGTTGAGAACGTCGTAGATCTCTGCCTTGAACCCATAGACGACTTGATCCAAAAGGCGAAGAAACATGGCCATCTCGTCCTTTGACGAGCTTCGAGATAGGAGACCCTCGATCCACTGAGGAAGCTGCGGCAGTACGGCAGATCCCAATACCCCAAGCAAACGCGAAAACGCTGACCTACAAGCCGTGCGAATCTCGGAGGAAGTGTTTAGTTCACCAAGCGCAATCAATATGGCCTCTGCGGCTCGGGCAAACTCATCGGATAAAGCATCTGCAGGTGGTGGCCGTTGACTCGAAGAACTAGTGCCGGGAGCCCAATCCGAAAACCCGTGCGCCAGCGTACCCAGGGCCACAACGATGTGATGGACCTGGAGTATGGCTTGAGCATCTCCGGCTTTAGCCCGCGGTAGGTGCTGCTCCATGTCGGCGAATAGAGGGTTCATGACCGAGCGTGCGTAGAGAGCCTGCTTTTCGACGGGAGTTGCGGCAGTCGATGAAATGCAGCCAATTGCTTCAAACAAATAGAGCTGGCTTGTGAAAACAGCATCGGCTGAATTATCAGTTTCGTCAGAGGACATGTCATCGTCAGCATCGTCTCCCGGTACCTCGGCCTTGATAGGGAGGAGATCCCCAATAGACCGAATAACCGTCTCGGCTACGTTTCCCACCTGCGCCCGTAGATGCTTGACGAAGCGATGAAAGAGATACCACGATCGTGTGCGAATCCTGACGTGATCGTGATGCACAAGACGTACGAAATTCTCAAGAACCTGGCCAATGAGTGCAGGCTGGTTCTCGAAGAAGGCACAGTAACGGACGCATATCTCCATGTAATGCAACAAGATTGCGGGATGGGGAAAGTTTGCGATATCTGTTGGGCCGGTCATTCATTAGTATGAACATTCAAGAAGAAGAAGAAGATATGGTTGAGTGGTATGTTAGACTTACTCGACTGTGCCATCTTGGTCATCATAGCCATGAGCCGCTCCGATGCGGCTGCAGAAGGTTGGTGCTTGACTCCCAATCCCTGATTAGGCATCGCAAGCTCGCCAAACAGAAACATCTCATGTAGAGCCAAGTCTAAATCCCTCCAATCCATCTGGGATCCTTGCTCGTCCAGGGTTTGAAACGTGTTGGCGACAAGAGTAGTCAATACCTCGACGTAGAGGCTCTGATCCACAGCAGCGACGCTTTTTTGTAGTACCTGTAGTCTCTTTCTCAACTCCTGGAACTCGGCCTCGTCTGTTTGTGCATCCTCGTTTCCCCAGGATGAAGTCTCATCGTACCGCATCTTCATGATGATGGCATTTAATATTGGAGGCAAGGTCTCGGAGAAAGGAGGAGGCAGCTCGGGCAGCCTGCGAAAATACGTCAAGACATCGGTTAGCGACGGTATGAGAGTCGAACATATTTCGTCATATTCATCTGAGAAGAATCGTAAGAGAAGAGGTATAAAATCGTGGAGCGACTGAGTTGCTTTGGCTCTAGTGACATCGTCGGCAGATCGATCTTCCAGGACTCGAACAAGGTCGGCCGTGGCAGTGTTGACTAGCTTGGCAACAGCTTCAGCGAGATCAGTATCGTACCGAGGAGTGCCTTTAAATTCATTCAACGGAGGACTGGCGATGAGCTGAGAGACGATGTCTCGCAAGTTGAGAAACGCTATCATCTCGGTCTTATCGGCGGGACGCATCTTCTTGCCAACGATCTCGGTGAATGTATCGACGGCAGCATTCCTAACCCTGTCTTCCCCACCCGAACCATTGGGTCGCCCGATCAAGGGAAAGATCAGACCCAGCATACTGTCGTTGATGATCAAAGAAATATCGATCCAGCTGACCCACTTCCCAATGACCTTCAGGGTCATCTCAACAATGATGTCGTTCTGACCTCCATACTGGGCAAGGAGATCCTGCCAAGACTGCGCTATCTTGCCGACGTCTCGTGCTCGCAAAAGATCTTTTAGTTCGGTATGGGTGCGGCCCTGACTGTCCTGGCGCATAACCATGACATCGGCGATCTCATCATGAATGGAGCTAAGGATACGCAGGTAGAGAACGACACCGGCAACATTGTCGCGTTGATTACTTACATGAGAAGTCGTGAGGGCAAGAAAATCGTCGACGAAGGTTTCCCAGCCTTGCTGATACAAGACAACGAAGAGGGTGGTGAGAGTCTGAGTGAGTTTGTTCTGCAAAGCAGAGGAATCGACCTGTGCCAGCTGCGCGTTGCCGTAGGTAGATCGCACGTATTCAAGGAGGGCATCTCGAAGGGAGACTAGGCTTTGGCTGTCGAAGGGGTGGATATGGATGGCATTATTGACTATCTCGAGGCTGAAGAGTCGAACAACTTCGGAGGCCCTCGGTACTTTGGCGAACAGGCCGAGGCAAACTTGCCAGGCTAGAGGATCGGAACGCAGTTGGTTGAGGTAATCAAAGGCCTGGCCCTTCAGGGCCTGATCGGAGGTAGGGTCCCATGAAATCTCTATGGCATTCTCGATCTGTTGAGGATGAAGTTAGTACGAAGAATTGGCGATGGGTAGAGATAGATTCAGGGCATATCGATAGGTGGCCATAAGATGAGCAAGTGACCAATAATTATATGTATGTATGTATGTATTTGCGTATGTGTGTGTGCGTATGTGTAATGTATGTATGTGTGTATGTGTGTATGGATGGATGGATGCACGTATATGGATAGGTAGGATGGCGGGGGATGGAGGGGTGATAGCGGCTGTGGCGTACCTGAGATTCCATTCTGCTCAGATGCTGGGCCCCAGGAAAGAACCGATGTCAGTGATATCGTGGGAGGCTACAATATTCGAGGATTCATGTAGCATGCTTTATGTGAATTAGGGTCAAGTCGGCACGGTTTAGGCTGAGTGAGCAGAGACAGAAGATGAAGAAGGAGGCGGCGTCGGCGGGGCAAAAAATATCGGCAAATATGTACGAGTGTGTACTTAGAATTGCGGTAGGAATGTCAGTCTTCTGTTTAGGTACCGTTAAGAGGATTAGAGCAAGACAATTGTACACATGTCAAGGCAGTAAAGGCTTCTTGAGCTCAGTGTTGTTTGGTTTAGTTAGGTAGTTAGGTTATGTCCTTGTCGGTTGAAAAAGGTCCAGTTCATCCAGTCGTACGTATGTACATAAAGGCGACGTTCAACCTGGAAGTCATTCTTGGCCGCACTGCATGTGCCCAACCCCCACCTACCTAGGTTAGGAGAGCACTTGAGGTACAGTAGGTATGTACCTACCTACCTACCTACCTACATGTACCTACCTACTGTACATACATTACTTCTTAACCTCTCGCTTGAATTCTGTTGAGGTATGTGCGTGTGTATACCTGCCTTGAAGGTACATGCATGCTGACAGTCTGGTAAGTTGTAGGCGGTGAGTTGGTGTGAGTCTTGACAGTTTGAACCCCACAGTACTTACCTGGAAGGAACTTTAAGGTGCCTACTATATTATGTACCTAGATACCTACCTAACCTACCCGTACAGCTATATCAACATTGAATATTCTATATATCGAAGGCATCAATATTAGAAAGTACCTTGGGCAAATACTGCAGTTTCAATACCTGTTATCGCTAATAAGACTTTCACATAATAACAGATATACGATTTGGACCGACAATGTATAATGTGCTATACCTCTTTCGCAATACACTCCTAGATATATACCATCGATACATGTAGTTGCTACAAGAACCACTAGATTATGTACACACCTACCTAAGGTACATATGTGCTAAAACATGCCCAATGTGTGTACTATGTAGACTGGCTTACTGCAGATAGTCGGCACCAAGCTCTAATTCCTTCACCTTCAACGCAGTCATTCGAGCCTACGATAAAAAGGTTATCTTCAGTTCAAACAAACCCCTCCCAATGTGTCAGCAGTCAGTTCGTCCAAGATACACATAATAAGTTAGATAGCCTGCTCCGTATGATAGTGTAGAATGAATAGGACGAACAAATTCTCGCCTGAGAACAGCGAGCTTTGTATTTACCTAGTAAGTTGGCCTTCCAACACTGTTGCAACTGTGATTATTACCATCCGAGGAAGCAAGGCAGGGCATTTGACAACCGGAGTGGAACAAAGCCTATATTTATAAAGTCGAGCAATCAACAAATCCTTTCCTTAACCTCTCGTTGGGAAGAGATCCGAGGCCATCTCCGGACAGGTTAACTGTAGCTGGCAGCATCAACACGTGCTATGACTTCATGGTCCCTTCAACATTCGAATCATAGCCAACAAAAACCTGACTCGACCTACCCGGGCAAACGCAGGTGCCTGACAGTTGTGTCGCTAGATACCATGTTGAATAGAGGTCGCATCCGTGGTACCTTGGGCTACTCGATGACATTGAGATCTCGGGTCGGGCCGGGTCAGGGTCGGTGTCCGCTTCTGTACTATGATATTAGGGTAACTCGATGGCCTTCCAGCTTCAACACCTATATCCTTCCTGATTGAATCATCCCCCTTCCTGTTACTCAAGGTTGCGAGCAATCAAGGCGTCCGTCTAGCAAGTCCATTGAAAGAGGTGCAGCTAGTTGGATGATGACCCATCGGCCGCTCCAAGACACAGCATCATTTACCATGGTGTTGACATCCTCACCAGGAGCAGCTTTGTTCAATCGCCACGCGGTGAAGGCCACTCCTCAGTAAAAGCAATGTTGACAAACTTGTACTGGGAATCGGGTGCAGTGTTAGCGCCTAGACACCAATAACCTGTTTCTTGGGCTAACATCGCTATAGCAAGGTAGCAGGATCCCAGCGGCGCACCTCGCTACTCCCACAAGGTCTCGCTAAGGGCGAATTCCTCTGTCTGATCAGTGAATATTCGGCCTTTGAGAGTTGTGTTCAAACGGTCATGGTCTTATTCAAAGCTCATCGCCAACCCTAGATTCCTAAACATCCTGGCTCAAGTCCCGGCAGGGTTTGCAGCATCGATACGGCACATTCTGTGGCCAAAGAATGTAAAGGCTCTGTATAGCTCTTTTGGACTGGTCGAGGTTATGACGGAAATTTTAACTTTGTGCAGGTGTTCGTATGATCCGGCGGCTTTGAGGGTTGAAAGGCATGCATCAACTGGGGAGAATCATGATCAATGAAGCATCCAGTCTCTCTCACAATGTTCGGCAAGCTTCAGGAAGCAGCAACACAAGAGCATGAACGGAAGAATAGCAATGAGGTACAGACCAAGAAACCTGACGGTACTCGGATTCCGCCTTTTAATTTGGACCCCCTCTGTCCCCTGCGGTCTGGCACCTACGCAGTACCAAGTTCGTAGCCGCGTAGCCGGCATTGCCCCGTGGGCCTTGGCCCCTTTTCTTCAAGATAAGCTCTTCAAAGAATTGGGGACAATGATCTTCATCCATCGCCCATCATCCGAGATTGCCACTTGCTGGCTTTGCTGGCAGGCTGGGTCTCAATTAGAGCATAGAATTCCGCGATACGTTCTACTATGTGATCAAAGTTCCGCCCAGTACGCAGTACGGGCGGAAATGATAATGGGTCGGGTATCGTCAAAATATCAGCGCCTGCGGTGGTCACCAAACAGCGTATTAATGTCATGTATGTATGGTATGGTATTTCTTGGCCCTGATGCTGGTGGCAAGGAGAATACTAGGTAAGTTGGGATATTTCCTACAACTCCTACGGCGACTCCTTCTTCGAGGCATGTATACTAGTAGTATATCGTAATACGCGTTTGGCCGATGGACCTTGGGTCAGGTTGGTTCTTGGCCGTGCGTGTATCGTATACATACTGTACATACATGCAAGATCCTTGGGAAGGAAATAAAGGGCGGTGGTTTCACGGTCCAGCTACCAAAATGACGGGATGCTACAAAGTAAGGGTCGGTCAGCAAGATCTCTCCATGCCTTCTACTACTACACACATAACATACGAATTACTACGCAGTAAGTATTAGGTTGTATGTGAGGACCCCCCTTGCTACATACATGTATGTATGTATGGATGTGTATTAAGACTGTAGGCTGAGGCTGCAGCGTTTGCCCTCAAGCGGTATGTTAATTAGGCAGGCCTCGCATTATATGAGTTCATTAGCGAATAAATTTATGTATGATCTTAGCATCACAGTTGATTATCTCGGTCAAGCCCCAAGACTCATGCTACCTACTACATAACCTACATATTAGAGAGAAGCCGTTCTCGGTGCAAAACTGTTTGCGTACTAGGTATTCGAAAATCTAGCGCCCAGGAAGCCCAAGCGCCGTCTTACCTTGTCAGAGCGGTATCTGCCCAAATCTAGCGCACGGAATACCTAAGGTAGGTAGGTAGGTACAGTACCTAGGTAGGAGAGAGGACGTGTGTTCCTGCATTAGCGCCGGGTTGCGTGGAGGGTACCCAAGCCTGCCAAGGTTGCAAGGGAGGCTGTCGACCTGTGCTCGTCAAACACTGGCTGACTGGTCCTGATTGACTCTAATTGACGCCATTGTACACTAGGAACCAACTTTAAACTGCGAGTGTGTCTGCTCGTACGTACGAAGTAAGTACTGCGTATATCTGTAACAATGATAACAACAACAACAACACTGATAATACGCATAGTAATTCAACTTTTAGAACAAGTCAGTTTAGTCACAGCTAGACTATTAAACTATTTGAATAGCTACAGAGTGCAAGGTCACTTTTTTTGTCCAATTATTCATACTACGCAGTAACCTAGTATGTGGGATGTCATATCATCTTATTACACAATCCATAATTATTCCTTTTACCGATGAACCTCCTAAGAGCGAGCCAATCACATCGCTGCTAGAACGTTTCCTCGGCCGTATCTCGCTCCGCTATACGTACTTATAGTCTATCCCATGTTACCTATACTATGTAATAAACGGTAAAGATTGCTATTTCTGCGGAGCATAGAACAACAAATCCCCCCTTCTTCCTCTTTCTCACTCACACACTCTCCCTTCTCCACCCCCCTACACATCCCCTTATATAACAAAATATATATAGACGTCGAATCAACAATAGATCCGTATCTACATATGCAGGCTCTGAAGTATCTACCAGGTGACTACAGTACAAGTAAACGAGGTCATGATGATATCAATGTATGTAGGTACATACTTTTCTCTTTAAGCTTCTTTTGGCCTCAATGTTCTTTCGGCAGATCGGCCAAAGAGACGATGAGAAAGAGGCTCGGCAAAGAAGATTCATGCAAACGACAAGGAAGACCTAAATTAGATGGCGGCGATTGTGCCATCTGAGTGGGCCAACTTGCGCTTCGGTAGCCCCAGTCGGGCTCCTCATCCAAGTCATCCTTTCAATCAACCTCCACCGCCGACGGCTCCCAGGCTCCCTCTTTGGACACGCACACACGCTAGCTACGATGCCCATGGAGATTCCTCTGCACTTAATTTCCCATGGCGCGGCACCCTGCGACGATCGTCCCCTATCATGCCCTATTCTGCTATTCTTTGTGGCCGTCAACAATATTAATAGTCGACCACCTCCGGCCTCTCCCTCTTCTCTTCTTTCTCTCCTCCTCAGCCAAACAGCATTCAAGTCACTTGACTCAAAATCCTTGACTTCGGTCGTCCATTCTTTCACAGTGCTCTAGAGCTTAACGCTTCACGTTCTTTTTATAATATACAAAACCAAGTACTTGTCGTTTGCAAACGTACACCTAGAAACCCTTCAAAATGCGTTTCACTGCTGCCTTCTTCGCTGGTGCCGCCATGGCCGGAAGCACCCTCTACTCGACTGACTATGTCACCATCACCTCGTGCGGTCCTACCGTCACCGACTGCCCGGCCAGCTCCACCGTCACCTCGAGCAGCGTCTACCCTGCTACGAGCACCTCCGCGGCCGTCACCAGCGAGACTGCTCCCGTCTCTTCGGCCCCGCCTGCCGGCGGCTACCCGACTTACTCGCCTCCATCTTCCTCTGCTCCGGCCAGCAGTGCTACCTCTGAAACTGCGCCGGCTTCTTCTTCGCCCGCCAGCAGCGCCCCGACTGCTCCCTACCCTACCGGTGGTGCTCCCTCCAGCGGTGCCCCCTTCCCGACTGGCGGCTCGTCCAGTGCTCCTTACCCCACCACTCTGAGCACCCAGGCGCCCGAGGTCCCCAGCGCCTCGACCTCCGTCATCCCTATCACCTACACCACCTGTGTGCCTACCACCACTGTCAGCTACTCGACTATTTCTGTCGTTCCTAGCTCCTCTGCTCCTGGATCCTCCGCTCCCGCTGGAACTGGCGGTGTCTACCCCACTGGCTCGTACCCTGGCACAACCTCGTACCCCAGCACCAGCCCTATCGCTACCGCTGGTGCCTCCGCCATGGGTGGCTCGGCTGCCTTTGCCGCCGTTGCCGGTATTGCCGCTGTCCTTTTCGCCTAAGGGAGGCCCCGGTTGTCAAGTGTAGATATTTCAAAGGCCGGAGTGGCCATGGCAATGAGACGTTATCCATGGACTTCAGTTACGTATGGCTATTCACGTGTACTTAATACCCTAATTGTTTGGTAGGCCTCGAATGCCTATATGACAATTCATCATTCGAAACCTATTTCAGCTCGTCTTTTTGAATATTCATTCAATTTTGTGCGTGATTTTGACATGTTGCTGTTGTGACTGGGTTGTTGGCGCAACTAGCTGACTAGTGATTGCGAATCCTAGGTCCGTTTGAAACAAGCATTGGGTCGATCTTAGTGTTCAGCCACATCGTTTTGGCTAGTTCTTAGTCGATCATTACTTAATATCCCTGCACCCTTAATTTCCGACCCCTGTTGAGGTGAATCCTATTCCTCATTAGCATGCAACCATGCGCGCGGGAAATTAAGGCTCCAGTGGGCCTTGATTCGCTGTTATACCTACTTTTCAGCTTCTTGTTTGTCCACGTTCTGGAGTAGCCGAGAGTGTCCGGCTGTAAAGGCGCAGAGGAGTGACGTCGGGAGAATATAAGCTTCTAGGTTACATAGCTATTACTACGGTCGGCAGCGGAACAGGAATGGATGTTGGGGACGTGTATCGACCATCTCTCGCATATATTAAGCTCCGGGTCAAATGACTCAGATTACCTCGATTTACCCATCAGCTAGTGTAGTGCCACGGGGTACTACGAGCCATAAGCACGGGCATGCTTGTGTATGTGCGAACACAGTAGTTGCTCGGTATGTACGAAGTACGTCCATCATCTCCAACATGACTCCCAAAGAAATCATCTTTACGAGCAAATTGGACCTGGCTAAAGTCTTCCCTTCGAAAAACATTACAGGTAGGTATTTAAGTAGTCAGTTACGTACGTAACATGCATCCTATCATCATGCTTCACGCCATGTAACCACCTAAGTTGATGCTCTTTCTAGAATTGGTAAACGTATATACCAAATATAACTCCATTGAGGTCTACTCTTCGCAAGCCCCTACAGCATATGCTCCGATGTCCTATGGCGAAGTCATATCAACCTCGTGCAAAGGTTGCCATGATATCGGCCAGATGGTATTGACGCGCGGATTCCCTGCCATATCGTGGAAGTGAAACTTTATGTCAAATATATGATCTTTCAACTACTTACTCAACTCTCAAAACTTTTCCGGATCGAGCCTACAGCCAGTACATAATATGTTTTCATTGTGGTTATTGTAGTGGTAGTAGGTAGTTAATTATATCACACATAGCCCAAGTTGGCTGTGTAAAGGCAAAGGATTTGGCTATCCTTCT
The DNA here is from genome assembly GCA_022376535.1 of Xylariaceae sp. FL0662B. NCBI lineage: Eukaryota > Fungi > Ascomycota > Sordariomycetes > Xylariales > Xylariaceae > Xylariaceae sp. FL0662B. The sequence continues at coordinate 54,224 of JAJJKD010000110.1, forward strand.
TACAAAGGCAAGAGAAAAAGGAAGGAAGGAAGAAAAGGAAAAGAAAAGAAAGAAAGAAAGAAAGAAAGAAAGGGGGAGAAAGAAGCAGTCGAAAGCGAGCCCTCGACCATCGCCCACGTTTCAAACAAAATGCTAAAATATATATTACGAAGCAGCATTTTGGAACTTCTCTGAACTACACAACTCTTATCCTTCTCTTCAACTTGGTATCCCACCCTGTCAAAAAATGAACGGGTAACTATCAGTGGACATCCTAGAAAGAGCAAGTGATTAATGGCTCCCTGGATAGGCAGCTTCTAGGCTATATTACTACACATGGCTAACCGTCAAGAGATAGAAAAGAGCAATGAACCAATTAAGGTGTCTGTCGGTACCGGATCTAGGCTTGTTCGTGGGTGTCTGCTTCGAAAACAATTATCCTCCAAAAAACCTGGCGTTCGAACACAGAGACCTACATCTACGAATGAGTAACTACCCATCTTCCGTATTCTTCGCCCCTACAATAGTTTAGGTTCCCTGGAGCGGTAAAGCACTAACTTCAAGACGCCGCTTCAGTTCTCAATTATTCACTCAATGCAAAGAGATACTCTCTTGCACGTGTACTCTCTGGGACAATTTCGCTTTCTTACTCTTCTGGCCGATTCTCTTCTGATGTCCCGGTTGAGTGCTTCTCCCGAATGGACGAGTCCCTAATACGCACAGGGTACGTGTTAAAACTTCATCTATAAGGCTGGCGTATACTATCGAATATAACTAACTTGGCAATCGCCGACACGACGCTGCAATTCCTACGAAGATCTCACATGGATAACGTCGGCCTAATAGTCAATATCTAACATATTTAGTTCTACTCACTAAGCCAAGTCTATATGACGAGCCGATGAAGCAGACAGTCACCCAAGAACCTGGTTTACTGACTTATTTCTGGCAACAGTGTAGTAGCTTGGCTATGAACTATCTGATGTTTATTCTGAGGCACGGCTTGCTAGATCATTTGCGCACTCCTGTCGGCGGTAAACAGAACCCCAGGAGTTTACCATGACCAGAACATATAGCACCCACAGAATATGCTTATGGAACGTAGAAAACCATTTGCTATAGTACTTCTTTACAGACTATACACCCTTACCTCAAAATTCTATGCACCTCATTAGTCAGTGTCTCAGCTTAAACGTGTACGATTATTATTTATAGCCCAGTTAACCATTCTTTGGTATATATAAATAGGCTAACGTTATCATCGATACAACTTCTGTCTATATGCTGGTTCCATACTTTGCATGAACCATTGAAGCATGAAGGGTTGTCCTCATGGGGAGATAGAGCCCTCACCAACGACCAGTTAAGAGGATGCCTTAGTTGATATCAAATATACTATGCTACCTATATGTTGTAGATTTCATGAATGTATAGGTTTTCCACTAAAGCTTTGGCCTGAATGCGGCGTGTTTCCTCCTGATGCAGTATACTAGCTCTCGAAGGACTAAACGTATCCTTATTCCAAAGGCCGGAGGATGACTTCTAACGATGTTCAGAGCTGAGGACTGGAAGTCTGGCGGTGACGCATAAACCCTTGGGAGCTAGGTGGCGGCACAGGGGGCGATGAGGAATCTACCCGGTGTCGGTGTCGGTGCAACTGGTGGTGACGAACTGTAAAGTAATTTACAAAGCAAAGGAGTTTGAAAAAGTGACATTTGATATATACATATATACAGGTCTATGTGAGGCACATGAGGCACATTGGCCACATTAATTATCAAGTTGTTCTTGTGTATCATCTAATCTCATACAACCTTGGTAACCCATCAGGGGTGAAGTCTCTAGGAACGCCTTGCCTGTCTGTAATCCTTTAGGTATATCGCCAACCATCTTGTGAAGGTGTCATGCTTCCATGCCATTGCCAAAATGTTAATCGCTCAATGCATGACTTAGTATCCATGTTCTATGTCTTTCTGGGGTAGTCCTTTTTTCTTCGTCTTATTAGAAAAGAAAGTTCGAAATCTATAGTATTATTTTATTTTTCTTCTTTATTTTATTTTTGTTCATCCTTCTCTTGTTCACGCCTGATCTCGCTTGTGGGCACCGGTCGATCATCGGTTCTCGTCCGCATCCGTACGAGGAACTCAGCCGCTTCAGCAGCATACTTACACTTCATCCTAATTGCCTCGCCGTGCCTGTAGAAAAGGAACGGGAAGGGCAGGCAGGCAAGTGCAAGGAACGCGGGGATAGAGCTGGCCCAATGGGTGCCCAAGTTCGTGTACATAGCGGTAGTGAATAGTGGAAAGGCGGCGCCGAAAAGCGAACGCAGCACCGAGTTCGCTGCGAGTACGGATGCAGCGTAGATTACGTCTACCACAGGTACATAGTTAGCTACAAACATGCCACGGATTGAGGTAGTAGAGTTAGACGGGCTGGGCTTACACGAGTCAATCAAGTAATTCATCAAACTGAGGAACACTAGAACCAATCCAGCGGCGAAGAAACCTGACGCGACAATTGGAACGATCCAGTGAATGTTAGGACCGTTCGTCCATGCAAACCAGAACAACCCAACGGGCAGGAGGATGGAGCCAATCAATGCGGGAGGTAATCGGGCCTCCGGAGGCGTCATCCCCTTCAGAGCTTGTGAATACTTCGCATATCGTTGATTGTCGTACATGCTGTAGACCACGGCAGCCATCATACCGACCGCAACACCTAGGAATGCCAACCCGCCGATGCCCGGCGACCACCCACGTTGAACTTGGAAGACGATGGGGAACGCCGCGAACATCATGTATAGGGTTCCGCTAAGAGCACGAAAAAAGTCAGGAAACATTTAAAGTTATGAGGCTTAAGAACGAGGATGTGACATACTATACGATTGCCATATATAAGGAGGTGAGGGCCACAATGGGTTCGCGAAAAAGTAAGATCCAAGGTCGGGAGAGCGCAACTTTGAAGTCCTGGCCGATAGTCTTCTTTGGTCGTCCGGCGTCGAGCTTGGATACGAAGACTTTGTCAGTAATCTCCGACAGCCTCCGGGCTCGTTGGCGGAGGAGAACCGGTGCGTAGGTTTCAGGAACGAGTAGAGTGCAGAGTATCCATAAAGCACCCGTGACTGCAGCGCCCGGAATCAGTATTTGTCTCACTTTCTAGATAACTCGGTGAACCATAGGGAGTTCTTGGATCTCGGGTGTAGCTCATTATAGAATTAATTCTTCCTAAGGGGTAAGCAATGAAGGGCCTCCCATGATAACTCACAAGCAGCCATGAGACCTTCAATCCACCGCCATCCAGCAGACTCGCCGAGAAAGCCGCCAACGATTGGGCCGATCGATGGACCTAAGAAAGGAGCCTATATATTTATCGAAGTCAGTCTCTGGGATTCTAGACTGACAATCCATGTCCGCTTCCCTCTCCGCCGCGGCATGGCTGTATACATGGCTGTATACACGACCGTATACTAGCTTAGGTTGAGATTCCAGGTAGTACATACAGTTGCGAAGATGGCAGTTGCTAACCCTCTCTCCTTTGCTGGGAACATATCCGCAATAACACCACCCGAGTTTGTTAGTGGAGAACTCCCTATCGTCCCCGCGAAGAAGCGTAGCACGATGAGCGTCTGTATATTCCGTGACCCTGCCGCACCGGCATTGAATGCGGTCAAACCCATATACTGCAGTGTGTAGAGTTAGCCGTCATTCGTGAGTGGCATAGAGAGTCTTTTCGCGAGAAGGGGGAGGCGAGGGACAAGGAAAAGAAAATAAGATAAAATAAAGTAAAATAAAGGCCCCAAGAACTTGGCGAGCGGAGACAGAAGTTAGTAATAGAGTGCCGGTTTACCGTGATGAAGAATAGTTTCTGTCTTCCATACAGTTCAGACAGGGGAGCCCACAGCAAGGGACTTGCAAAGAAGTTAGCACAGAATGACTACTGAAATCTGGAGAAGGGGCCTTATTACCCTACGGCAAATCCTGTAACAAAGAGCGAGATGCCCAGGATTGCGACTTCGGAGCTGACCTGAAATTCGCGAATAACCTCACTAATACCTCCCGAGTACGCGGTCGAGACGAAGGCAACGGCAAGCACTGCAAATGCCTGCAGAGAAGTGATACCCCATTTTTTCCACTCGGCGAATTTCATAGGATTTTTGGGATCGTCGGGGAGGAAGTCAACAATGTATGGGTCGTCGTCGGTTCCATTGCCCCTATAATCCCATTCCAAGACGGCCGCAGTAATCCCGGCCTGGTCAAATTGGCGCTTAAAATAAGACATTCCGCTTCGATTCCTCAAAGATTCAACATCGCGGTCAGGCTCTGTCACAGTGGCAGACGTCAAAGAAGAATTTGCTGACATAGTTGACAACATGGCTGAGACACTTGAGCACACCAAGACTCAAAAAGTCGACATGAAACTGCTCTACGAAAAGCACAATCGCATACTAGGGACGAAGGAAAGTATGTATATATATATATTGTTATGTGTAGGCATCTGCGTCTTCCCGTTCTCCGACCCTGATCCTCTGGGGGGTTTTGCCACCTATGTATAACAACATCTGCATATGTCTTTGTCCGGGACCGACCATGGCACATAGATGGCGTTCGGCACGTTGCACTTCCATCCCGACCGGACATCCCTTCGCGAACGGGTAGTCAGGCTTGTACCGCATTCCAGGGTACATGTATGTAGGTGGTGTTTATTGTACTTTGTATGTATCTTACCATTAAAGAATTGTCTCTACGCTTTCAAACCCCCTATGCTTAACGAATGTTCCTGCGTATCTTCCGAGGTAGGAGACTTCTTGTTGCAACAGAGGCATAGTAATATCCGTACCAGTAAGCACAATGAATAGGTAGTGACCTAGGTGAGGAAGCAAAGGATTTATACAGATTTATGCAGAAAATAAAGATAGAGCCACGTAAGATGGCTGGCAACCTTTCAACCCGGTCCGCCATCAACAAGGTTCGTGACGTGCTGACGAGCTGACGAGTACGCAGAAAGGATACAACCGACCGGTGTATGTACATGTACTGTAATTATTAGATCGGTACCACACCAACGGAATCAACTGAAGATCCCATATATTGTCGGAATTCATGTCAAAAGATCTACGAATCCCGCCAAGGTACATATTATGTATGTAAGACTATACCAGCCCTACTTGTATTGGTAACACCAGACATTCTGGGGCTCTCCGCATGCGGTGTCGACCTTATAAACTACTATTGACAACCTAGGCGCCTTCAGGTTATGATCTACATATATGAGCGACTAACACGTTATTTTGCGCCTATTCGATTATGGTACCTACTGAAAGGATAGTGATTGTGAGTCTAGAAACCGAATAAGAGCGCACCAACTAAGGTCAATTCACTTAGTTAATTCCTATCCATTTTTCTTCTTCTTCTTCTTCTTCTTGTTTCTCTCCCTCTCTCTGGATATTATTAGTCAGACGTATACGCATAGAGAATGCGAGCGTGACTATATTATGCCCGCATAATAATCATGAGGTCTGCCCGTGGGCTGGGCTTAGAGTCTTAGTTAATGTGTTACTTGGAATAGATATAGTCAGAGTCAGAGTTATCGGAGTAATTCGAAGCAAAAAAAGGGCCGAGTTAGATGTAGACCTACTACTCCTATTAAAAGAAGTCATCAGGTCGGTGCGTATTGGGCCCGATCTCACCGATACCTAGCTATATTCCGGGAGATTAGGATGATAGATATAGTACACACAAAGAGGAATGACTATGAGTACCTAATCAGCAATCACCAAGTTTACTGGTGTTTAATATGTCTTATTTTAGACACACCTTGGGTTTCAGTTAATGTTCGATGTATAAACTCTAAGAGAGATGGTGCGGATTTTTGTTATGTAAGTTTAGATCTAGTCTATCGGTCTATCAACCTACTCCATATTACGTTTAGTAAGTATGTGTATGTTTATATGTAATCATGGATTCCATGAGTTGAATTCCTTGAATTCCGAGATCGTGCATAAAACTTCGGCATAAGAAGTATATATATGTATAGATATCTGATTGGATGGGATGTTGTTGTATTAGAAATTAGATAAGCTGCTACGCTGAGGAAGATGTGGCTGAAGAGGATCATCTGGGCACAGGGGGTCACAGGGCGAATAGATCATGGATGGAATTACTCCTGGTTTGTATTTAGTATAAGATATGAATGACGATGATGATGATGTTATTATTATTATGATTATGAAAAGGTGGAAATTGACTATACGTATAGTACCACACTATTGTATACCTTAATATAGATAAGCTAATAGAGCGAATACCAATAGCGCTGTTAGGAATCGAACCTAACTCACTCTATGTACATATGGAGATGCAGATATGTATATACACATCACGTTCCGTCGACCAAAGTGCGGCAGATCCTCGGCTATTAAATCAAAGCCTGTGCACTCCAGTGGACCCTTGTTATGTACTTAAGTACATACAGTATTTTTCCCTATCGGTAATCCATAAGCAGGTACATACACAGCAATCTATACAACTTCACACTATCACCTCTACTTTGCTCACAAGAATGCTGTTGAACACGCGAACATGTCTCTATACCACGAGACAGCTGACATTCTGTCGGCTCCACCATCCACCGGTGGCAATCTGAAAACCCGCATCTTCGGCAACAAAGACTTGAAATCGCCCCAGCAACAGGTTTATGCCCTGGCATTAGAAACCTGTAAATGGAGCTCCGTTCTCAAAGAAGTCATCGATAACTCCGAGCTCCTCCGCCACGAGCGCAAGGTAAGCGCCAGGATACTACCATCGCTACCCCGTGCTCAAGACAACTGATCAGCGATGGGCAGCTCAGTCCCTTGCTCGCTCTCTTGCTCGTCCACGATTTCCTACTATCGAAAAGAGGGATTACGCTTCCTGCTTCCCACGGCCTACGGGCTTCTGTTGAGCGCCACAAGGCACGTCTGAATGCCGAGTTTACAAGAGCAAGACTGCGAAGGAAGGCAGGTTCAGTCGAGTCCTTGCGCCAGCAGGTGGCCGTCGATTTCCTAGGCGAAGCAGCGCGCTATCCCCGCTGGGTGCGCGTCAATGTTTTAAAGACGACTCTTGAGGATCAGTTGGAGACCACATTCAAAGAGTTCACCAGAGTCTATGCCGTCCAGGATGTCACAGCCGCTCCTGGGAAGTTGCTGTATATTGATAGCCACGTCCCGAACCTTTTAGCCCTGTCGCTGAGCTTCGAAATCACCAAGACGGAAGCTTACATATCCGGAGCAATCATCCTGCAGGACAAGGCTTCTTGCTTCCCAGCATACCTGCTAGATCCTCGATCCGAAGATGGCGATATCATTGACTCGTGCTCCGCGCCTGGGAACAAGACAACGCATCTTGCGGCTATCGTGCACTCCCGTGTTCCGGAATCCGAAAGGTGTTCACAGATAGTCTACGCGTTCGAGAAGGATCGGAAACGCTCGCACACGCTAGAGAAAATGGTGAAGCTCGCCGGTGCCAAGGACATCACGCGGATAAACTTCGGCCAGGACTTTCTCAAAGCCGATCCGAATGCGGCATTGTTCAAGAATGTTGGGTGTCTCCTCCTTGATCCCAGCTGTTCAGGCAGTGGGATAGTTGGCAGGGATGATATGCCTACAATCCATCTCCCGAGGCCCCCCGGCGCATTCGAGAAGGCGTCAGTCGATAAGAGTCGCAAGCGCAAGCGAGGAGATGATACGGTAGCTGACGCTCGACAGCGCGTCCTGGTTGATGACGATGGGCAGGAAACTCTGATCTCATCCGAGCAGGAATTGAGAGCCCGCTTAGAAGCCTTGTCGTCCTTTCAGCTGACCCTGCTCCTACATGCTCTGAAATTCCCCGCCGCCAAGAAAATCACCTATTCGACCTGCTCGGTCCACGCTGATGAAAATGAGCACGTTGTTCTGAAAGCATTGCAGTCCGATGTTGCCAAGGAGAGAGGTTGGCGTATACTGAAACGGGAAGAGCAGGTTCGAGGATTGCGGGAATGGCCGGTTCGCGCGTCATTAGAGGCGTCCGGCGGCGATACCGAGGTTGCTGACGCATGCATTCGCTCTTATAAAGATGATGGACGGGGCGTCATGGGCTTCTTCGTTGCAGGCTTTGTTCGGGACGTGCCATTGAGATCCGAGGGCGACGACGGCCCTTATCTTCGCGATCATAACGGTCACATCGTCAGGGATAGTTCGGGTATGCCTACTTTAAAGCCAGGGATGCAGTCCAGTTTCGCGAACCAGGCTACGCTGGATCGGCCTGCACAGAATGAAATGCCTGTAAATATTGGCAATGAAGAGGACACTGGGTCTGAGGAGGCAAGTGAAATGAGAAGCGACAGTAGTCTACATGATTCTGATCAAGACGAATGGAATGGATTTGGCGACTGAACGCAATTGCGCATGGAATAATGACGCTTAATATCGTGTGTAACCTCATTTCGGATTTCTCGTGTACTCCCCCTATGTGTGCTGGTTGTGTTGGTCAATCGTGATAAGTGTGGGCATAGGTTACGACATATATTGCTCAGTCGTCAACTCAGCATCTCTTGGGACTTGATGCGCCAGACATGATGTAGAAGCGACTTACATGTACATATGTACGAAATGTAGCGAGATCAATTTTATTAAGCCCTATATCTATACGAATTACAATGCTCACATGTACATGCCAACATGCAGAATACTTTGTAGATTTGGACGTAAAAGAATCGAAGCTAATTTTCAAATCAAAGTACTTAAATATCATGCAAAACGAAGTGAAGTTAGCTTGGTATCGATGTTTCGTGAAACATGGTAGCCAGCCAAGACTCGACTGGGCTCACAACGATTGCACCAAGTTATGGCACTATCGTGACCAAGTGTTTCGAAAATTTTCGAGGCGTCAAATTGTGTTGTACCTTGAAACACATTCGCACACGAAAGAAGAAAATATCTTGCGATGAATTGATCACCTCGCTCATCTGGATGCCTGCCTTGCGTATCTGAAAGAACCCATATCTCCTAAATGTTGTATCGAAAATGCGACAAAACCCGACGACGCCACATCCCTCGTAATGTTCTGTACACAAGAATAAGAGCTTAATTAAGCGCAGCTTTACCGGCGACCCGCAAAGGCGCCATGAGCGTGGGCATGACGAGCTAAGTGGCCATGACTGTGGTGGGGAACGCGGCGCTTAATGCGAGCAGCTGGCGTCGACTCAGGCTCCACGGTAACCGTAGACGTGACGGTGAGGATATCCCAGACTGTCGAGATGTGGGGATCGACGGCAGCAGCAGCGGTAACGACAGGCTCTGCCGTTGTAGTGGGAGAGCTGACGGCTTCATTCGAGGGCTCGGCGGCAACGGCATTGACATTCACAGCCGCTGTAGTCTCGGCGGACTCGGCGGACTCGGCGGACGACGTAGAATACGGCTCAGCTTCAGCCGTGCCGGTAGGGCTAGTCGAGATAACTGCTTCTGATGACGATGACGACGACTCGGGAGTGTTGGAGCCAGTTTCCTCGGTGGCATTGCCGCTACCATGACCCCAGCCAGTAACCTCACAGTTAAGTGGGAGCGAAGTCAAAACTTCCTGAACACTATAGAGCTTTCCGATGGCTGGAGAGATCCTGCAGTTTTCATCGTCGTTCACCCCGCCCGGGATATCAGGGCATGTCTCCATGCCGACCGTGCCCTGATTGCAGGTGTTGATGATCGCTGCGAGAGTCTCGTTATCCCAGCCAGAAACAAAATCACCGTGCGAACTGTAGCCGGTAGCATCACCGTTGGAGAGAACTGCAACATTTGGAGTCAGTAATTACTGCTTTTGGATAGTTTCGAAGCATGTTTCGGGAGCAATGTGCTCACCCGGATTCTCAAAAGGGCAATTTGCATTTATGAGACTGACAAGAGGGGAAATAAAGAACTCAAAAATTTACTCACCGAATGGTTGAGTCTTCCCATCAGGGGTCCACCTGTCGTCGAAGGAAGGAGTATCCCAGTATACCTCATAGAAGATGTGTGGAAGGTGAGTGTAACCGTCTGGGCAATTGAGTTTGCCGTTCTTGGCGGTTTTTGGCCATGCCATGTTGTTTTCATAATTATCAAGGCCGGCCTCGGGGTTGTAGCAAGAAGGGAAGTGTATGTCCTGGCGGAGAGGAGAATAGAGGCCGTCGCAAGGATACAAGGGGAAACCGGCACCGGCACCCTGGTCGTTAGGATCTTGCATGCCGGCCATCGTCCCATCCGAGTCAGTTGGGTAAGAAGGAGGGTTATAGCTAGTCCGAGGACAAGTCCATTGAATGGGTTGAATTGGGCCGTTGCCAGGGTCGAGATTCCTCGCACCGTTCACTGGAGGGGACCGTGTCTTGGAATCCCCACTGAGCATCTTCAGACCCGGGGGGAAAGGTTCGAGGTTGTCATCGGTAGGCTCAAAACTGACGAAGGGTAAGCAAGTCGGACGGGGCGTTGATTGACTGACAGACAAACTTACAAGTAGTACACGTTCATATAGTACAAGTCGACTTTTTCGAACGTACTGTCCTTGGGATCCTGGAAGAAGAGAGTGGGGACCCAATAGTTGCTCTTGTCATTCTTGATGGTAGTCGTAGTACAATCTGAGCTGAGCAAGTCATCGCCCTTGATAGAAATGCCGAAGTTGCTCCCACCCATAATACTGTGATAGTGGGTGGCCGTTGCGCCGGGGTTGACGACGGGATCCATGGGTCCCTCAGTGAGGAATCCTTTGCCCTTGAAGTGCAGTACGGCAAATGTCATGTTATTGTTATCCTTCGCCGCGGCTAAGGAGGCCAAAATGGCCACGGCACCGGGGGTTGTCAACCTCATGTTCGTTTACCGATCTGAACTAGACTTGGTAGACGTAGTAGACGTGGTGTATTGTGTGCGTTCTGTGTGCCTAGCAAACGAGTGTGGTAATCGGGATTCTTGTCTCGGAGAATGGAAACGTGTCTGGGTGCTGATACCGGAGCAGCTGTAAGGAAAGACTTCTCGACAGGTGTTTGTCTAGCCTGACTCAGTTGGTTTTGAGTGTTGGTGATTGTGGCCCATCAAAGAAAGGACGAACGAACAAAGGCTGTCAACAGGATGAAATGAATGACGGTGGCTAGACACAGCCGGCAGAGCACCAAGAGAGTGAAATGAGAGAAACTAAGAAGGGACAAATACCCAGCAGAACAGGATGATGTGGAAAAGACGGCCAGGCCACAGCACAGGAGTGGGAGAACCACTGGGTTCTACATATATTAACAACCTTAGTGGAACATGATGTGTGCTTACGTAGCCCGACATCCAGGAGCCACATAGCGTACTGCGTATCAGTACTTTGAAGGCCGAGGAAGAGGGCCAGGAGGGCAGAAGAGCAGAAGAGCAGAAGAGCAGTGCCAAACTGGCGGGTATCGATCGAAGGGTGGATATGCCCGAGTGGATTCAGACACTGAGGTCGTGTACTCCTATATGTACGTTGTTTGTACGTGGTATGTATCTAGGCACGCCATTGTACCAGGTAGTTCGTAGTAGAGAGCGGGTAGTATAGGTACTACTTACATATCAGGTACGTGGTATAGGATAGCTGGTGGTATGTATGTACATACCTACATGTATGTATGTAGAGGTCGGCCAGGGGGGATTTGGACCGCGCGCCTCATGCAGGGGGGGAAGGGGGCAGGGGGGAAGGGAAGACAAGAAAATCATGATCCAAGCAAACCGAGAGAATAAGAAGAAGAAAAAGAAAAAGAAAAAAAGTTGATGTACCACTCGCAGCCATGTAGAGGTCGCCACGCAGGATGACCGACTTGTACCTGCATAAGTGCTTGGGGTGGACAGGAACGAATACATCTCATTGGGCTTCCGATGACCAAACGCTGACAACGAGCGGTCCGGTCAGCGTTACCTGGCTAATACACAAAGACCTACCTACTCCAGACTCAAGAGTTGATATTAAGGGAGGGTTAGTTTCTGGCATCAGTCGAGACGATGGTTAACAAGTTGCGAAGACCTTTAAGACTGAAGTAGCGTGTATGTAGCAGGAAAATTAGAAAACTAGATATTATACCAAGCCTCAACTGTCCCTTTTTGAACAAGATACCTACCTATGTACTTGGTACCTAGGTATGGATAGTTTCGCCTCGTGGTAGGTGGAACATTGGAAGGAAGATCCGGGTCGAGATTGATCGACTGCCAATCCCTCGCCCCATCAAAAATACTTACTACATACATGATACATATAACCGACCTCATTTGGCAACAATCTTCTAACAAGTATGTTAGGTATTTGACACAAGCAGGCAACTTTGCACGGTAAAAAATTGAACTTCATCTCTACTCAATTTTTACGTTAGAAAAACCAAAAAGCCCGGTACGACCAACTATTATATACACGGGTGACAGGCGTTAAGGGTGTGTAGAGCAAAAGCGTATGCGCTCAGGTCGTGGATGGTGCATCGATGCGATTTCACGCGAAAAATACCTGCATCGGCAATTGATGAGGAAGTACCTAACGTACAGTTTCTAGAAAGTACATACATACATACATACTTCTAGTACCGATCCTGACCTGTGGGTGGGGTAGCCATCAAGCCCCGCCTGGCGGGATGGCCTTCGCGATGTACACTACATAGCTTATTTCCATTAAGCTTGGGCAGATTTCGAAACACGCTAATGATCGACCATGGCCATAGCAAGATCTACCGCGCGATTGGCTGACTGTTTTCGGGGCTGATTCGTTCCACGTACATGCAATACACAGTATATCCACACAGCGGACGTAGGCTGGCTGACTAGGTACGTACGTATGTACACTACGCCCCCTGTTTTAATGTTATTCAGTGGTTCTTGTAGTGAATTTATGCGTTTGTTGAAAAACCCCTAGGACGATCAAGCACGATCTTATAGAAATGTACTTGTCTATATGATTATGGCTCTAAAATACTTTACCCGGCCTTGTTAATATTGAAACAATACCTTGTAGTATACCTTGTAGCGGTAGTTTTCCGCTGTACCTCTCCACCGTGGAATTGAACACTAAAACAGGGGCCGACCTGTAGTAGGTAGTGTCATCCACACGAGTTGTTTTTCTGGGTACGCATTTATACCAGAGATTTAAGCCCAGGCTTTCTTGAGGAAAAACGGAGACTCAACGAATTTCCTTCTATATATTCATTTCTTCGTACTAAGTTAGACTTGGTTAGAAGGGTAGCACCGTCTCTGTGTCTTAAGGCATTAATGAGACGCATCTACTATTTGTATTAAGCCTACGGCCTTTTATAATATACTCAATTTCTGTGACTCCTCACTTCCACCTTTTGAGTGGGTCTTTCAGGTTCTAACCTAATAACCTTATGGAGGGAATCCTTCCACCACCATACATAATAAGGTTCTTTCCGTGCCACTGCATTGCAAAACCCTCTACCCCGAGTGGTACGGAATACCTAGGTTAGCTGAGTACCGTTATGTACCGACTTACTGCGTAATGAAGGCTTACCACTCTAATTTTGTAAGTGCTCTAGGTACATTAAATAAAGATAGGTAGGTGGAATGAAGCTTCTTTTCTCCTACCAGCCTTTACATTCCACTTCTCACCTTCAATTCTTTTGGCGTCCAAATCCGAGTGACGTGGGGGCCTGCCTAAGTCGGCGCTACGCTATTAGGTACCCTAACTCGCGCTTCTATATCATACATTAATCGACATACTTATTAGGTACCTAAGCTGCTAAGGTACAGTTTGCGCGCGGCTATGAACCTTAGTTGGACACCAATAAATCAAGCCAAACACCTCACTCTTACTACTAAATACATCCATACATACATGTAAGTACTGGATCGGTGGCCACTCAGATTATTCTTCACTTCCGCAATAGCTTTGAACCTACCTAAGGTATTGAAGAGAATCCCATTTTCCAATAGTCTCTGCCGTGCTACGTTGCAGGTAGGCGTGACAGTTGTCCACCTGACACAGCTGAAAATGTATTTGGTCCCATCTACACCATTATCATTATCGTCATCAAACTTACCTCGCATTCATCATTTCCGGGTCTCAGAATACGTATGCAGTACATACAAACTGTCTGTCAGCCTGGTATTATTGGTGAACTTTGAAATCAGCGGTCATGTTTGATCACTACCTGACCTGGAGCCCACAGGGCCTCAGCCACTGGGCGCGAGGTTGCTGTCTATGGCCTTCCTACTCCTATTTGGAAACCTGATTTTCATCTGTCCGTTGCTCGGTCCTTCAAAGGCTTCAATAGCACAACGGCCCCGCTCCTATTGAAGCGGTGAATTCTCTCATATGAGGATACTCCTACACACGATCCGAGGTTGGCAGGTAAATAAACAAATAACCTTCAAGATAATTTCAAGACTTTTCTATTATATCTCGGGAGTTTTAATCCTGCAACTCGACATGCTTTATCTAGACAAGCAATCCGAAATGGAAGAGGATACTCCTTGCCAGGTTCTAGGTAACCCTAACCTGAGACATTTTCTACATTTCTATAATTACATATAACTACTTTTTCAGCCCCTATCATTGCATAGGTACGAGCCTGATTGCCCATGTTCGACACCCAGCTTTCTTCTAACTAACTCCTCAACCACCTGTATCGACTCTGGTTAACGAAAGCTCGCGTATGTGAGGCCATTTATGCTTCTTACTAAAGGAGCCTTATGTCCTCCGTTAGTGATGAGATGGACTTCTAGGAAGCCCCTCTTAATTACTATCATCTGTTACGTAGCAAGCTGGACGGGTTAGGCCCAGCAGTCCTAGCTGTATGTACAATGGCGTCTAAAGTATACAAGTGGCATTGAGCCATCGGCAACCAATCTTTAGACACTCTTCATTACCCTGGCTCCTATTCTCCGCCAGGATGCGGTGAAGGTAGCTTGATAATAAATAGCCTGGCTCACGCCTCCGTCGTGGGTTAGTCGAAGGAACATATGAAGTTCGCTTTCACCTCTGATGATGCCGCCGTCGGAGATAATCTTGCTACGTCTCGTATTCATGCTACTCAATAGCCCCAGGGTAGTAACTAGATATTTTCCCCGTGACCCCCAACCAGTCTCTTGAACAAGATTTTGTCTTCGAGATAAGCGCTATACTTGCCGTAGTTGACGCTAGCCGGATCCATCCCATCTTCAACGGACGTTGCATCATTGCTAGTTTTGATCATCGAATGTTATCTTAATAACACCTAGGCTATGAGTAACGGTCCTTAGCCCGAGTAGCATATGCCCGTTTGTGGAGCGATTCTGATGGCGTTTTTCTTTTCCCCTTCCCGCGCTGGCGGCTGTGACCGCAGCGTCGCAAATATCCGGAGTACCAAGACCGGCTAAGCCGCGCTGGCGAACTACAAGCGTCAGGTTCCCGCGTTCCTATCTCGGGAGAGGCACCAAAAAATCGGGCAATTGCCCGAGAACCATCTATCAACGCCTATAATAACCAAGCCTCGCTCGTTAAAAGTTAAAGCGGCGTTCTTAGTAACTATATATTCATTATAGAGAGCAGAGAGTAGGCTTGCTGTCACCGATGGGTGATACATGGTGGCTTCATCCTCGTAAGTTTCTCAACCCTTATTTGAGAGACTAGTAGGAAATTTACACCATTAACATTGCGCATATAGTATTAAGTAGCTCAGAGACATGTGCCTGTGAGGTGGTCGGTATCGTATTTCATGCCAGTCTACAAGAAATATGATTTCCGTACGATTTATATGCAACGCGGATGTCGTGCGAGTCTACAACACAAGTCAAGCGAGTAAGCTCAACCTGATAGAATCCAGTTTCTGCAAAGGGGATTACCGTGACATTACTATTATATATGTACAAAGTCAGACATCACTTGGACCGAGGGAATCTACTTTTATAGCTGTCAGCTTTCGTAGGCTTCAGCATCTTGGGAATATGCTGGGCTCCAACTACACCACTGAATGCCTTGACATGAATTCTCACCTCATGAATTACCTCG
Source organism: Xylariaceae sp. FL0662B (assembly GCA_022376535.1). Lineage (NCBI taxonomy): Eukaryota > Fungi > Ascomycota > Sordariomycetes > Xylariales > Xylariaceae > Xylariaceae sp. FL0662B. The sequence goes on from JAJJKD010000110.1 coordinate 70,177, forward strand.
GACATCGTTTCGAAGTTCTCTGACTTATAGCAATTGTTGCGTATAGCGGCTCGACCGTGAGTGAGGGCTGTGGTAGACTCAAGCTTGAGCACCTCCGGGAAATCACTTATTGCATTGATAACGTAGCCCCTTTCGGCTGATGGGCTTAGTTCAGGGCCTAGCGCGCACTACCTATTCCCTATGTTCCTCTATCACCATATTTTCCCATGCAAGGTGTACACGAAGATCCGGGCGACACATCCAGTGAGACGGCAGACTCGGTGCGGGTTCTCGCAATACCTAGGCGATCTCCCTTCTGAACAGTTTGGTAAATAATCAGGAGCTCTCGAGACACGGTTCGGGAATTTTTGCTTCCGGATATACCTCAGTGGGAAGTTTTCGAGCGTAAGTAAAGGAAGAAAGAGTATGAATGACTATGCTACTATTCAATGGTGATTTTTCACTGATGAGGTGCTTCCACCAACTATCACCTGATTCTGTAATGTTATTGACAAGGTGCTCTAGCCTCCCATAACACTAGCCAAAAAATAAAATCAAACTAAAACTTCATTTCTTCATTTATGTTTTATGAAATAAAAAGCAAAAGAAGAGTCCCTCGGGCCGGAATCGAACCGGCGACATTTCGGTATACAATCTTATCAATTACAGCCGAACGCGATAACCAACTACACCACCAAGGGGAGTCGTTGATGTCTTAGCGAGGGAAAGTAGTCCTTCCCCCGAGGTTATTCCTTGTCGGCCTCCGAATTTTGCTCTATATCCTTCTTGCGTAACTTGTTTCCCCCTACTCAGCAGTTCAGACGCAATACGCAGACGGGACAATGCAATTGAATTAATAAAATTACCTACTTGTCTCGAGACGACGAACAAAATCAAAAATGAGGTATAATAGTTGAATTGGAATGCCGAATGAAAATATAATTAATACTGATTTCGGGTACCTAAAATCATCCGCAATACAATAGAGGGAGAACGTTAGGTTCGTAGCATCTAACCTAAGAATAGAAGATATCACGCACTCCACTACGGCTACATATATTATGTCTTTCACTATAATGTTCACCTGTCTTACACGTGCGAAAATTATCGATGGGCGCCGCCAACTTGTCGTTCCGTCCAAGCTCTTCAAATTAAGAAAACTTGACATTCCATGTTAAGTCCGTTAGCGATGCGTGCGTCCACCTTCTAACATTGCCCACTTTAGGCTTATACGGCGAGGTAGGGTACTTTGTCTCTTGCTTCCGCCGAGTGTGCCTGAGCTCCTCGACCTTGAGGGGTACGTTAATATACCTCCTGACAATGCCAAAGGCGGAAATGCCACGGAGCAAGTTCTCTTAGATTCAGAAACGCTACGTGCTGATTAATTCATATCTATAGAAAGCAGTGAGCACTTCTTCTGCGCCGGTTCGCTTATCTGGGCTTGGTGATCGCGAAGAATTCTTTTAGCCCCTGTACAACAACCTCGACGTTCATATTGACTAATGGCATCTTGTCGTAGCTGCCTTCCTTCATTATAGCAACTAGTGCGAGGTACTTGTCAACTTCGCGCAGTATGATGGGCTTGTTCCCGTCACTTAATACCATACAGCTCTCGGCCCACCCCGAGGCTACCTGGTTTTCTATTTTCTGATTCCAAGGCGGACCCTCAAGCCTTTCGCGATATTTCTGAGATCGCGGCCAGCTGCCGTAGACCTCCGTGACGTCTATTATAACGTCGATATAGTCGGAACAGATCTCGTAGCTGGACATGTCAGCGGGCGCGCTGTCTGTGGCAATGTATATTTTAGACAATACGTCAAAGAGGTAGGCCTTCTCAAAGCGACAGGTGCGGCAGAGATTGGTCAGCATCGCCTCGAGTATACCGAGGCGTGGAATCAGCTTCTGAATCACCTTGCTGAACGCCTCGAAGATACTGTGATTATAGATGCTGGTCAGGTGGAAGGTGACCGGGGCATTCTCAAAACCATGATCTGAGAGTTCGTCTTGGATACGTATGGTGATATCGCGTTGGATGTCTAACTTATAATCGTCTGACAAGCCGTCCACTTTGTGGATGAAGACTTCAATCTTTATATTCGGGTACGTTCGCTGGAGGTTTAATATGGTCACGTTTAGACGCGCAACAGCCTCCAGATAATCGTCCTGGGCATCTATGACCCAGATCAAAGCCCCAATCTCACCAAACATGGCGTCGATGTCGAATGTTGGGTTGTCAAATATGTCAATTTGGCCAGGGAAGTCCCATACTTGAAAATCCATGAATGAGCTGGAGAGCTAGGTCAGAAGGAACACCCCTATGGTGAGGTACGAAGTACTTACGGCATCGAATCCTTCTGAATGCGTGCCGTCGATTCGAGAAATAAGGTCTCGCTAGGAGGCAATTTATGGAAAACGACACTCGATATCGACGACTTGCCACTCCTGGAGAGGTATTTAGTCGAGTTGCCTGCCGTGTGGCTTGCGAGAACATACCTTCTTTGCCCCATTAGGAGCAACCTAGGCTTTCCCTTCGTGGACTGATCCGAAGGTTGTTCGGGCGCCTTTGCGCCATTCTTCTGCTGCCTCTGATCCTGTTCATACACATGTGTCAGAGTTTGCTGAGCTAGGCTGATAGAACTAGACTGCCCCCCGTGGGGTTGCTCGAGAGCCTCTCCCGTGCCGAAAGCGTCCAAACCCCGAAGCCGAGAAGACATTTTGAGAGGTAGGCGCAGCACAAGAAATGAACGAACGGGTGTAAGAAGACGCTTGTCAACAACAAAGTTCCGATCTGGGTGTATCGACGACCGAGACGGAGCATGCGTGCCCCTCATATGGATATGGCGTTCCTCCCTGATTCATTGCTGCCGAACGAACTTTTCCGCCCGGTGAATCTCCAACGACTGTGATTGCGGGCGACGATGTGTTTGTGCCTGTTGGCACATTCTCAGATTGGCGAGCTATCCAATCTGTAAACGGAGTTGCCGAGTCCACGGGCCCGGGTAGTTAAATACAAGGCCAAGAGGCTCAAAAATTTGCGACCACGATGTGGCTGCGGGTAGGCAAAGGCGAGCAGGGATACGTCAAATGTCATAATAATAAGAAAAAGACCACGGATACCGGTGCCCAGCTTAATCAAAATAGGTCATCTCGCCTCCCTGGGGATCTGTAAAAGAGGAGCGAGCTGACTTTACTGCTGATCTCACCGTTGCACAAATCGCCTAATAGACTCGGGAGTCCCGTTCAGAAATTTTCAGTTGGTAATTAAACCAAACCGGTTTGTTTGCAAGCTTGGGCCCTGAAATTTTACGTCTGCCTAATAATAGAGGTGGCTACCGCACCAGCGTAACTGCGTATCAGAGGTACGATAGGAAGAAAGCAAATAGCGGGTGAAAAAATGACTGACTGGCACAGACATCCGTTGCCGTCGATGGATTGATGACCTTCCCGAAATAGTTCGATAATGATACGCGGCAGAGGCTCTGTGCCACTAGGCAGTACCAGCTCGAGCAGTTCAAAAGGAAAAGAAAAGATTCATAAGCGAGGAAATGGCTCGAAAGGCTGAAAGGGAAAATAAAATAAAATAAAATAAAATAAAAATATGAATGTCTCACCTCCATAGTCGATAGATATAGTTAAAGGAGGGCCGGGGATCTATCTGTCCGTTTGCTGGACTACCAAACACACGATGGCCCGGTTCTTCCCCTTCCCCCGCGACATGGACAACCGAGGATTTGGATAGCTATCTCAATATGTCCTCTTGACGTCTAGTACGGGGCTTTCTGAGTCAGCCGTGTACGGCGATCAGATCCGACAGGCAGGGGCTGACTCACCTCGGCAGTTTCACAAATACAGCCGCTTCGTGATCCGGGATTCGTAATAAATGGCGACAAGAATAACAAGCCAAGATGCACAACTTCGGCGAGTTTATTTCGGTAGATCAGCAGACGAGAAGGATCCGGTAGTAAGTGCGGTATATATCTTGTTCATCCGAACATAGGATCTTGCGGTTTGAGTTATGTCTCTCTCGTCTCTCCGTCTCTCGTCTCGTCAGTGGCGGGTTCGAAGGGACCTGGGTTACCTGCTTTCTACCTAACCAGAGAGAGCAATTGACGACTTTTCTGAACCAATAGAGTACTAGTCACAGGACTATCGGCGGTATTAAGATGAAATCATCATCAAAGCGTCGAATAGGGAAGAAGGCATCGCACTAGAAATTGATAATGAGGGTATGGTTGGCTAGTCGGTGGGTGACCGCGTTTCCGGGTGGAGCCGGGAGGGGAAGTGAAGCTAGAAGCTGCTAAGGTCCCGACTGATAGGTAACCTTAGTACTTAATAAGGTATCGAAACGAAGTTGCCAGCTGACGACCAATCTTATTCTTTTACGTCACACCTGGCAGCCACATCTTACTTCAATACTACAAACATCCATACCCTGAATTCTTAACCAGGAGGTACACGCCTTTAGTATCCAAGCAGCCCAAGATCAACAACCCCTGCTATGTACAGTATGTAGAACCGACAAACAGGTAGTTCGGTATTTTATTCCCTGCCCAAAACCATTCTTTCCATACATATTCCTTTCTATATTTATATTTGCCGAATTCTTAAGCATCGAACTAGTTACTTACTTACCATGTCAGTGAAGGTGAAGCCGCTTGTTCTTATACATACACTTGTATCTAACGAGATACGATCAGCCTGTGATATACTGATGATCAGACTTCCCACACCCGCCTTGACTAACAAACTACTATAATAACGCTTACTTGTAGAAGGAAATGAGGATTGATCATTGATGTACAAATATGCTAGAAAAGGCATGAAGGCGATAGCTACGGCCGACACGAGGGGAAAGGCCCGAAGCCGAACTACCTATGCGGAATCGATGCATAGATCCTTCCAGCCGCTTGCTGTCAATGGTCTGTCCGTCCGTCCGTCGCCGGGAACTCTTCAAAGACGAACAAACTGCTTCCTCGGGGCCCGGCCGAAAGCCAGACACCGGATCCAGACAGAGGCTTTATCATATACACGTCCCTCATGTTAAGACGAGACAAGGTAGATGAACATAAGCCTTCTATCTATCTCTGGCTTATAATAGCTGTCACTCCCTTCTTTAACAGAGCTCCGACGTCTACCCTTGTGATTATGAACCAGGCAAGGAATATACCACGATTGGAGTCTGAAACGAGTGAGTTGCCCGCTTGCCTGTCTGTCTGCTAGGTGACTTAGAGCGCCTTACTCGGACACATAAGCCGAGAATGGTTCATACATAACCAGTCTCGGGATCGGCCCGGCTATCCGCATCACGAGCCATGTCATCCGCGACGGAGGATGGTCCGAACAATCAAGATGGTTTGCTCTATCAACCGAAGTCTTCACTTTTGTCGTCTTGGACGAGACACCCATATCGGGGTGGGGGGTGCGACGTCTGGTCTAGCTCGTTGGTCCACATGCTGCCTGTCGGGAGGTTTGTCGCGCCGACCACGTCATATGACAAATATCGGGGAGCCGATTGAGACCGATTTCATTCATTGGCAAATGCAGACTAGACACCTCTTCTCCTCCGCTCTCCTGGGCCATGGTTTGTCTACTCGACTCTAGCCCCTATTGTTCCATATCCCTTTGGCAGCCGGCATCTTCAACTTCATGGTTTCATTGTACTGTTTGACAGGAGACTCTTGCCGTCGTAATTCCATTCCAGAGGCTTGCGGCTTGTAATACACGAAGGCTTCTTCTAGTATTCACCGACGTCTTATGGCTGTCAACACCGGGCCTCTAGTGCTGCACGGGGGTGGAATGGTGGTTATGGACTGCATCTAGTCTATTACTTCTTATCTGCCGGATGTCATGATCATTGTCTTGGCAAAGGACTCAGTCCTGATGGAACAAGACTATTCCGGGTCTACGTGATCTCACGGCGGTCGCAATGCACCAAGAAAATACCTCAAGGTATTATTGAGTATATCATAGCCGATTGATGCGAATACTAAGCCGCCATAACTCCAATGTTACGCTCTGCCACCCAATGCAATGCGATGTATGCTGATTTATACTCCGGATCGCTCTATCATGATATTTCCCATGATTGTCGATGTACTCGGACCGTAATCTCCTCCCGACATGTAGCAAACATTAGCTTCATACCCCCAGGCGTTTTGGTATGCTATTTCTTGGCCTGGTCCACATATTATTTCCCGCCAAATAGACTAAACCTGAGACTTTTGCGACGCGAGGCAGTCTTCAACGGCTTTTGCTCAATCAACTCTCCCAGCTTGTCCTCCCCAGGTGGCGTGAGAGGTACCTCTGGGATAGTTGTGATAGGCGTGGTCTCTTCTGACGCACTTGACGGCGGCGTGGGAACCTTGGAAAGATCGGCCATAGAGGAGGATCTGAAGGCAGCAAAAGACTACGACAGTGTCAGTTGCCAGCATTACAATACCATTGAAGTGCCGCAGGCGAGAGGACGGAAGCATACCTTGGCACTAAGTCTACGGCTGGACCTGGTCGATCTCTTAGACATGGCGGGTTTCTCACCCACCGCGGCTTTATTCGATTCGTCTATTTCAGCAGCGACTGTTTTGCCCCCAATCGCGACGTTCTCTTCGGGAGTGGCAACAAACCGCATGTAGCCTCTTGACATCGGGACGCCCAGGCTTTCTTGAATATGTCGCTGGACTAGCAGCGCATTCCTCTTGTTCGTGGTTGGCTGAACCAAGCTGGGGAGTGCGTGAACGGTCAAGGTATAGGCTGGTTCGAAGGAGCCACCGAACATCATACAACAGCCATGGTTCAAGTTAATGACGATCGAAGACATTGGCCGTTGATACCTGTTGGACAGGTGGTATGAGAGGTCTGTTATGAAAGAGAACTCGTCCTTGATCTAGAAAACAGATCAGCACGTCTATCGCACGAAACGACGGATGCGTAAACCTACAATAACGTTGGTCCTCAACTCTGCCACGACAATAGCTTCATTGTGCACACGAGCCCTCACCGGATCTGGATCCCTGTTCCCGGCTGCTAACTCATTTTCGAAATATAAACTCTTCTTCTTGCTAACATCAGGGTGCAATTGGGACCTGCGAGGGCTCAAGACATCGGCAGGTGGCGGACGGTCGATGTTGCGCATTGTCTTGTTGCCCTCGACGATGTTGATTTTGGGTGGCCGAGGAAGCTGACCTTTCCTTTGCCCGGGCGACGGGTCAGGGGCAACAGATCTATCACCTGCGGCAAAGGGCACGCTTCTATGGCGAGATCTGACGGCCGGAGACTCTGATTTATCTGCTTGACTCATGATTGCAGGGGCGGCAGGGTCATGAACAGCGCGAGCCGAGTTCCTAAGCATGATAGTCGACGAGTGGCTTTTCGGAACTTATAGGGCGAGTCTCTGGAGACTGGCACAAAGGCGTCCGTATCCAGGCTAACCGGTTAGCGATATCGAAAATAGAAGAGATCAGCTGATATTCTCGGCAAGAAGGTAATAAACTAGGCCTTATCGTCCTGCTATGAATCGATGAATGCCATGGGGTATCGTAATTAAGGTCGCTCCCTTATCGCAGGAGGGTGTCTTTGATGATAACCACTCGGCTCGATGATGTCCCAAGCCGTGGGGGATCCCAGGCATAGATCGAGGACAGTACCTACGATGTCCTTGAAGAATCAATCGTGTATGTAACTTTTGTTGAGGTCGAGGCGGGCCTATGGATTGGAAGTTAGTCTTATTTGTAGTGGTGCATGAGAATCGGTTGGTGCAACGGCGAGTCAAGGGAGTGATGGGAGGTATGGAAGCCAGTATGAGGTATGTACATACTTGGTAAGAACCTTAGTAAGTACCTATTGGAAGTGTTTGCTAGAATTCAGCGGAAGGACGCATCGGTTATGCCGTCCCTAAGGTTGTAGATAAGCGAGACTTCCATTCCTTTGTGTGTGTCCACCTACTTACCTTAAGAAGTAGGTACTTGAACTTAGAAGCATTGAAGTGATTTCATGTAATGAGTGATGATTTTTCCACTTGCTCCTCCTTTCCGTCACTCTTTCAAGCTCCCACATACCTAGTACCTACTACCTAGGTAGCTAAGTAGGTAGGTATCATACATTACCTGCTGACTACATACAATATGTACTTATATAAGCACTTGCTTTAAGCTGTGAATCATCAACTTTGTTTCAAAATATCGAGTGACCAGTCTTTTTTCATGTCATAGGTACATAGTTTGTGCCTACCTAATACCACAGTCATCAGGCTTTGAACTGTACCACATCATTAGTGTGACAATCAATTGATTATTATCCCATCTGTCGCCTCCCTTGCTCTCGGTAACCGATTGATGGTGGCAATCAGGTTAACTACTTAAGTACCTAACATAGACGGATCACAGAAAGGAGGAATTCCTTGTGGATAAAGAATCCAAAATCAACACGTACGAGTCGATATTGTAATAATATGGGTGCTAATATCCATGTCTCAGGTATCGGGTATCCTAAACTGCAATCTCCCGTCATTCCCGCCGCAACGGCCTGACAATTCTGACAATTCTGACCTGTAAGGCCACCTATCCGATTCAAAGGGCCTCAGAGATCTCGCACCAATCAGTCTTTTGCCTAGGTGGAATAGAAGTAAGGTGAGCTTACATAACCTTGATTGGGACAATACACTCTTAAACCCCCAATGCCTCGTTATAGCTACTACCTTAGGTGCTTAAAAGCGTACAGTTTACCACATTGGCTCCAAATCCTCTCAAACTGGTTCAAGTTGCTTCTGCCACCAGATCCCAGAAGTGACAATCAATAACATACTTGAAAACGCCTATGCTACAGAACACACCGATCTCGCCGCAGGACCCCGTGTGGATTTGTAAGGTCTCGAGGATACTCACGCACTAGTGTCACCCTACGGCAGTGTAGGGCTACCAGATTTGCGAGGCCGCATGACGCTTGTGGCCTTTCTCTCTAGAGCCCACTGATAGCTAGCAACAGTGAAGATGATCAACTCAACCGGCACCAAGATGACAGACAAGTATAAAGCCGTCTGGCTCTCCCTACACAACGTGCCAAAATGTGGCCTAGATTTCATATTCGCAAATCCCCACTGGCAGCTATTACGCACTCAGGAGTTAGCAATGATTCTATTGGGCGAGCTTTGGGAATCATCAGGGGTATGAGTAGGGGCCGGTAGGAAACGTATGACCCTGGAGGCATGCCTCGGGACTAAACCACCCCTCGAGACGACTGGATACGGAACAAAAGACTTCCGGTACTGACCTCCAGCTTTGCAGGGTGTCATCTGTGATTGATGTGTTGACGGCATAGAAAAAAACCATGCTGATCATGACTGCCGTAAATCCAACGAAGGGTGCGGCGAAACTGATAGGCGAGTGGATGAAATTCCGGTTTCGAAGCTTTAGTGCCACCTCAGCATTAACGCATCAGGTCGCCGTAGTAGTTACACTCACCATCTTGACCTTACTGGAGGCAAGCGAGAGGATATTGGCCAGAACCACAACACTGCTGCCAACCACGAGGGCTATCGAGGGCCGGATGTCGAATTGATTCGGCCATAACGGCAGATTGAAATCATTCGCGAGGTGAGTTGCTCTGTATATGGCGAGCGTGTCGCTTGAGGTTCCTAGTACGGTAACACCACAGAGCAAGGCAAGCACAGTAAGACCAATGCGGGCACTGTCGACTAAGCGGACCTTCTTCAGATGTTTCTGGTACGGAAGGTCATGGGATTCGACCTCGAAGTCGGATGTGGACGCAGGGCGCTTCTGTTCAGAAGACATTATGGCAAGAGGAGACTGTGTTGATCCGTTTCAACTTTCACAGAAAGCAGAGTAGAAAGGGAAAATGGGAACGTCGCTCAACAATAAGGACGAAAAGGAAATAAAAGGCGTAGGCACAAGGAAAGGAAGAAGGAAATGAACGCCTCGAGAAGAAACAGCTTCAAGGAGATGATGTCGAATGTAGACAAACCCAACCAACCTGATGAGAATGCGAAACCCGACAAATATGAATGAAATTTTATGTTAGCTGCTCAAGGTCTATAGATGAAAGCAGCCAACTGAGATAATTTGCGCCATTCTCCAAAGCGCTTCTCAGGTATGCAAAGTGCTAATGATAGTATTATGGATGATACCTCCGTACATATCTACGATGCGCCCATGCATGCTAAATGTGTGATAGGGATGGCATCAACAGGGGCGAAGATACGGATTTGGGGCACTGCTCGCCCAAGATTGGTCCGATGTTTACCAACAAGACCCAAATTTGGGCTATCGTGGGCGCTTAGGTACTCCAGGAAGCGGGAGGGCAGCAAGCCAATAGGAAATGCCAGCGGCAAAGGCGTCACCCCCAACCATACCCTACTTACATGAAACCTATCTTACCGCTTACATCCTCCACGCAACACTCTACCAAATTCAACACTGATAGATTGATAACCCCTTTGGAGCGTCTCCTATGTAAGGCGATTATTGTCAAGACGTGTAATACTTCGACATCGTCTGCATTGCGCGAAGTCCCCGCTCCGCACCGGTTGGGGGCGGCAGAGAAGCACACAGGTTTCCATTTTTACTTCTAGCAATACCTAGGTGCACTCAACTTGCCCAATGGCTTTTGGAGCGGCCAATGAGGAACCAGTAAACAGGTAGCAATATACTAAATCTAGACCAGTCTCTCCTTTTGGTAAGCGATATATCGAACTGGACTGTTGGTTATAGCAAGCATTGTATACATAAATAGCAACATTGACGTAAGGGCTTGGTGCTACATATGTAGTCTAACAAATTGTAAAAGTTACAAGGCGGACTCCTAGGTGTATACTTCCTACGTGCTCGGCTTGTGCGAAGGAATATTATTGGCAGTGTTTCCCCCCTCCACGAGAGCATCCTCAATGGGATCCTTCAGATCATCAGCCTCTGGCTTTTAACATGGAAGTATTTGATTTCGCTCTGCGAATACGTTACGCAGTGATCTGTCCAAGGGCCAACTGCATACATGTTACTTAGCAAGTGAGTTGTTTGATATATGGCCAATCCCGTAAGATATGAGCAGGGATGGGGACTATTCACTCACGAACGATTACCTACCTAGGTCAAATTATAAAGGGAAATTTTTGTAAGAATGGTACCAACAGCCCGGGACCGTCCGGGGAGTATATGACAGATTACTAGCCATCCAGACCTCACCTATTCCGTTCCGTACCTATTGCAAAGCCAACATCTATTTCTTACACAGAGATGGTGTGCCTCCGTAGCGACTATGGGAATATGAGGCCGTCTGTTATAACTCGAATCGAGATAAACATAATATCCCTCTATGCTGCTCTTGCCTGACTGCTAGACATGAAATAAGACAATTTAACACTCCGCGTCATTGCGTAGGGGCTGCTTATATAACTTGGCCTTCCATTTAATATATGTACAAATTCGATGGTATGTACTATCAAAGTAGCACGTAACTTTACGTTTGGTCGTCACTTTGATAGACCAAGTTGAATACCTTGTATGTAGGTGTCTAGTAAGGATGTCATATCAGATTGCGTACATAGAAGGTAACGAACATAGGCAAACCATCTCTCCCAGTCTGCACAGTCATGATGGAGTATTGGAGCTATTGTGACTGGACCTAGCCTTCCTCGTTGTGCCCAAAGCGTCTTTAGAAATAAGGGGGTCGTTAGTCTTTTCTCATGTATCATCAACTGCCGTAGTGCAAATGACTCTGGGAAGAGCCAGCGATATGCACGGAGTTGCTGCCCTCTCGGTTTGGTACCTATCATTTGCAAGTAGAGGGACTAGCCACGTAAAGACAACTAGGGCAGGACCTTAGGTCCGAGACTATTTCTTTCTGCATCCCAGTGTAGCCTGCGCTTCATTTCAAGTGTGTAAAGTAACTGAACGACGCAGAGCAGTGGAATGACTTATAGCCACTGCAAAATCCTTAGATTTTCGTGGTAATGATAAACTTGATTGCACGATGCCGCAGAAGCCATACAGCAATTACAATATTAGAGACGGCGCCTCGCGTATTCTATAATACATAGCTATTTAAGGGGGTTCGCGAGCTGAACGGTGTCCTGCTCGCGGCCTGTACACACTACCAGACAGCCAGACTGGCACTGTCCAGCTTAGGTTTTCCTGGACGGGAAATTTTGGAGAGTTCCGCCAGTGTTTTGGTGTGTCCTACTCGAAATGGAATTTAACATATCCATGAGTGTCTTCGGCATCCTTCGAGACTAAACATAACCTGGTTCCAATTGTTCTTGGTTTATCCCATTGGAATGTTGGAGCCGCCAGCACAGGCCTGAACGCGTACTAAGGTATGTTAAGTGGTTCCGCGCCAGGAAGTTCTGATGCTTATACAGGAAGTCTAGAACGTTGCCATCACTTGATAGGAGAAAGCCGGCTGAGCATGTGCCCAGGCCGAAGCCGATGGAATTCTGTGTTCTGTGAGGTCAATTTTATGAATTGAAGCGCGGTCCGCATATGATGTAGGTTATGTACTAAGGTTGCCCCCCTAGCGGCTGGTAGGCAGCAGGGCAGCAGGGCAGCAGGGCAGCAGGGTTGATGGATGGACGTTATCGATATGGAGGCGGAAAAACTCTGGGCTTCCTGCGGTTGCTTACCTAGCTGCCTAGCAGCCTAGGTAGTTGCTCAGGTACTCAGGGCTCTGACCAATCAGAAATCGACGGGCTCCAATCAATCATCATGTCTGCACAATCTGTGCCGGCTTGAAGAAGAAGATCCCGCCAAAATTTCCTGACTACTTAAGTAGACTTGCAAGCGAATTCACGACCATCACACATCGCGTACAGTACCTGAATGTTCAGTTGCTCAACTGTAGCTACTCTATAAACTCTACAAGGCAACAAAACATGTCGGGGAGAACCAAATCACGTGGTGGTGCGCCGGTGGCGGTCAAGTCTGAGGACATCACCATGGACGATGCGCCACCCTCGGCACAGAAGCCTGCCCAAAGTCAGGAGGATGACGAGCCCATGCAGGAAGACCAGACGGGAGGCGGAGAAGACTACGAAGAGGATGAGGAGGATGAGGAGGAGGAAGAAGAAGAAGAAGAGTCTCAAAGAGTCAGAATTGTTCGTCACCTCCTAGTGAACCCATCCGGCCAGGTCAGCCGCCACTAACAATGGGTTTATGTAGTTGCCTGGATCATCCGAGACAGCTGCTTCTTTTGAGTTCCTGAAGGAGGGTCACACGCTTGGGAATGCCTTGCGCTATATTATAATGAAGAAGTGCGTTCCTCTCTCTGTATAGACTACGGCATGTCGACTCACTACTATTTCAGCCCCGATGTCGAGTTTTGCGCCTATGCTATTCCTCACCCCTCGGAGGACAAGATGAACCTGAGAATCCAGACATACGGTAAATAAGCCGCGGTTTTCGACCTAATGAAATTGGCCTCTCGGGCTGCTAACTGCTTCTCCAGACACGACAACGGCTGCAGCTGCCTTGGCCAAGGGCCTTCAAGATTTAGAGGATCTTTGCGATGTGGTTGCTGAAGAGTTCTGGTCTGAGCGGGATAAATTCAACGCAAGCCCAGAGCAAATTCTCAAGAGGGAAGAAGATGATGATCGGAGACGACAAGCGCTAGGAATTTATCCAGAATAACCTAGCACGACGTGGGCAACAGCACAGCATTCACGGCGTTCGGAGTGGAACGGACGGCTTTCCCAGGTGGTAGGATTTGCTTCCGATTTATCTATGTACGATGCGGAAGACGATGTCCGTATCTAATTGCGTCCCTATCATAATCTTAGCTAGGAGCGCTTTTCATGTGTGCCAAGTTATTGTTGAAACTTGCCTCCAGGAAACCCTTCATGAAGTTGTTCGGGAGTCTGTCGGCCCCTCGGAAATTTTCAGTATTGAAGTAAGCCATGACGTGTGTAGTTTGCTTCCAGAAATTCATGGTTTCCTATGGCAGAGCATGTCAGCAATTGTCACCTAAGTAGCCTTGATAGCCTCCAAATCCTTCGAAGTGCGTGATATCTGTAATTGAACGTCGGGGGACCGATCGACGGACCTGGTACTCCGCATTGTTCTGCATAAGAAGCACATCGATAACCGGCAGCTTGTTTACGTATCTGTGTCGCTCGAACTCTTGGCGCATCCGTGTGCGGATGACTGCGACTGGGAAAGGGATCGAGTACATCGTTTGGATCTCAGGTGCCTAGAAAGTAGCCGCTATTAGTGAATGACACTTTGTATAGATGTCGATATTCGTGATTCGCGAGTATATACTTGGAGAAGCGTGATCATTTGGTGGAATTCATACTGCTCGTATCCATTCTCGGTAGGCCGATAAGACTCGACGTTTCGCATCATTCCAATTGGCCGCTATCGTCTATGTTAGCTAGCGTTTCATGGCTCTAGGGCGAAGAAACATACACGACCGCGTCGTCTTTGCGAATTGAGTGGGTGTCACCGCCATGCTGGGTGAGATATGGTCCTGGGCATATGATGGAGTTCGTTCATCAGACGTCAGGCTTGTCTGCGACGAGGTGGGAAGTCGACTAAACGCCACAATTAGCTTAGTCATCTTGGATATCAAAAGTGGCTGAAGCTCCTGTCTTTAAGGTTTCCCTACCTACTTTTGAAAGTAACTATCCTAGCCTTGCCCCACTACCATGCGAAGCATCAACCTCCTGCAACGATTGATACGCCTGTCGCCGCACCTCGAAGTGACCCTTAGATTTGAGTAGTTGGGGTCTAAACACGGCGCAACATGCCTGCTATCAGGTCTCATGCCTCGCGGCAAAAGAAGCCGCCGGCAGGCTTCGACGACATTCGCGACGACCTCGAGGTCTTCAGTATAAAGATGAAAGACGCCCAGAACATGCCGACAAACAACATTCCTAAGCATCAGGCGCAATGGCCCATATTTGAGATATCGCATCAGCGCAGCCGTTACGTATACGAGTTATACTACGAGAAGGAAGCCATCAGCAAGCAGCTATACGACTGGCTACTAAAGAATGGGTACGCCGATGCGATGCTGATCGCGAAGTGGAAAAAACAAGGCTATGAGAAGGTACGTCTCGGTAACATGGAACCGCTGCTTTGACATGATGTTGGGTTGTATTGCTGACTTGGAATCTACAGTTGTGCTGCCTACGCTGCATACAGACCAAGGAGACGAACTTCCAGTCGACGTGCATCTGCCGAGTGCCCAAGGCGCAGTTGAAGGATGAGCAGGATGTACAGTGCGTTAGTTGCGGTTGCAGAGGGTGCGCTTCGAGTGACTGAGCGGGTTTGCGGAAATGTATGTTTGTCGAGTTTCAACTATCATAATAGCGTCATGGCGTTTAGGCGTCTCTCGGCATCATCGTTCTGAGTGGTTGGGCTCTCTGGTTATGGCGTACCTGTGTAGAGATTTAGAGTACGGTAGAATGGTCTTTGCGCGTTGACTGCGTGATATTGTGCACTTCCGAGACAAAAAACCAAGCCAGGGGAGGCTCTTATAGGGTTGAACTGCTTTTGAATTACGATATCATTATACTCATAACGTCATGATCTCGCATTTCCGTCATCATTTCCACTGCCTTAGCGCTTTGCGAAGCCCGCCTTCCCTCTCCCACGCCCGAATCGCACACTCGTAGGCACAAATTGCAGCGCTGACATTGCACCGGTTAGATCTTCCATGTCAGCATCGGGCTTTTCTCTAGTTAGTGAAGTCGCTTCCGATGCTTGCCTCGAGCCTTGTTCATGTTGATATTTCGATTCCTCGATCTCTGACTTGGAAGCATCCGCCTGTCGAAGACTATGTCTTCTCGCAGCTGTCTTTGGTCCGCCGGTGCTGGTTGCAGTGGAAGACCTTCGACGATGGCCGCCTTCGAGAAGCAAAGACTGTCTTCCATCTACGCCTTCCTTAGTCACTGCGAAGAAATAATTCTTCGGGTACATGTGCTTGTCGATGAGATGGCTACGTCTCTTCTGAGGAGTTCGGCACTTCCGGTCACATCCCTCCACGAAGCAAGAATACTATCCGGGAATCAGCACTGCCTAACCATAGCACGGAGTCTCGATGGGAGTCTTCGAATGTTCCCTACCGTATGTTCGCCTCTCTCCCTTCTTACGGCAGCAAAAACGTCGTGACATTCTTCGATGTGAACACCCAATAAATGCTCAGAGGGAAAGTTCTTCTTGCATTCTACACATCGATTCGTATGTGTCTTGTTGTAATGGACTTCATAATCGCCATAAGTCTTGAAGGACATGGCGTCTCGATGTGGAGGAAGAGAGCATCTCATGGCAATAGATGTGCTAGTGTCGACGGCCGATTCGTCAAGCTCTGTGATTTTTGTGGCGGGAGATCCTGTTTCTCGGGGACTCGTACCATCTATTGTTCTGTTTGAAGCAACCTCGGACTCTGGTGACGAGGGTTCCTCTTCAGGCTCGCGTGAGCGCTTCATCTTTGTAATATATGACTTTGTGGAAAATGGGGCAATTACATTGGCAGGACTGGGGTTAGTGGCTCGAGCAAGCAAGATTGGACCAACGACGATTAGACGTGACGTTTCGGTCCTTTGGTCGTTGATATGGTTAAACGAGGGCAGAGGCTTGAGCGTGGGTGTTTGCAAGGTCCTCCAAGTCGAAGCAAAGCAAAGTTACCCATGAAGATGGACAGAACTTCCAACGAACGAATACCTACGCCACCTGGCGAGTCTGTGTTTGGGTAATACTCGTAGCTGTAAGTTCAAGACCAGGTGAAAACATCAATAATTTGACTCGGGTGTTTCAAAATTTAAACAAGGTTCATTCCCCGAGGCTTAAGAATCTTGAAAGTTCACCAGCATCAAATCGTTAACCTACATGTAGTTTCATTGATAATACTTCTAAGTCTAAATTCTTCGAGGGCGGTCAGCGAGATCCACGCTACTTTACCTAAGTAACTGGGACTTCACTGCAGTAGAGGGACCTAATAATAGAGTGACTGGTTAACTTGCGAAGTATAGTATACCTATACTGCAGGCTCAGATACTCTAGGTACGTGTACGTAGTACGGGCTGTATGTGGCCAAAGCGTTGCTCCGCTGAACGCAGCCAGTGATCTGCCGCATGGATTACCTGGGCATGCAGTAGACAGGTAGACCCCAATTCGGTTGATCGCAAACGTCAAGCCGATCCGGGATTAGCGATGAGGGGTGTTTTGGGCGTGCTGTGATGTGCTGTACCCAGAGTATGTACCCAAGTACTTACATACATACATATGTACCTACCTACCTTACCTACCTGTACCCGTATGCAGCGTGCGCTTGGGCAGGCTCGCAGAGTTTAGCAGGTTTTAACGGTTGATTAGCGCGTCTTCAGTGAGCAACCCTCCCAACTTTAATGATCAACAACTTTTTTTTTGTGAGTAAGTTCCATTATCTATCGCATTTAAATCACCTTCGATTTACCTTCGCCTTCACCTTCCCTTCATTCGTCCGCGGCCTTCCCAGAACATCACCTCGCCTCGCCTCCTCCTGTTCACCATATTTCTCATCGCCAGCTTCATTACACCCCATCCATCTCAAGTATTGCTGTCTGCGTTTATTTTATCTAACCACACTATTTCTTAAATAGCGTCTGACCCTCTCTTCGAGCGACCGTTTCCCTCAACTTTCCGCCAATGTTCCCGATATCTTCCTCCGAGAAAGCTACCACAGCCCAATTCTCCACGGTGCGCCGAAACGATTTCCTGTCACACCTGTCAAATTATGGATGTCCTTCACGCCCCAACTGCCAATTCGAGCTCGTGTGATCCTGTTCCCCGGCTGTGAGCTATCGCGACAGCCATTCCACCAACTACTACACCACTTGCGACCATCTCGCTGTCTCGTACCCTCCTTCACTACTGCGCCAACTTCGAGCCCGAACGTCCGTCTTGCCAAGCACCTCGTCGCCCGTTATGGAGAACACTAGAGATGTAGCTAGGGCCCGTTGGGGGTATGTTGTATCTTTGTCAGATGTGCCGGATCTAAATGCACGGTGATCTCGGTCTGAGACAACCGCTAACACTGCTGCCAGGGACGCCCAGAAGATCCGCTCTGATATTCAGGCTAAGATATCGAGCCTGAAGGAGCGTGGCAATACTAATTATACTCCTCGTTTTGAGGAGGTTGAGCAAACCATGGCCGAGTAGGCTCTGTGCGATATACCGTAGTTACCCATTCCAACTTGCTGATATTGCTCCAGGTTTCGCTTGGCTTGCATGCAGGTCATTTTCCATGATTTTGAATATGCCTTCGCCAAGAAGGTCGAGCACTCTCTTTGGCAAGCCCATACCCTTTTAAACGCAGAGTATCGAAAAGTTATGAGCCGCCTTATGGGCCAGAATCTGGTTGTAGAGGGACGGAAGCTAGAAAGATTATATCGAGCCTTCCTGAAAACGTCTCAGTTGTTTTATCGTGGCTACATACAGCGGCTATCCGAACGCTTCTATATTCCCGAGTTGCGCCAAGCTGCTTATGGTACGGACCTCGAGTCGACCGACGCCTCGTCTCCCGATTCGTCGCCCCCATCTGAGCTCTGTGCACTGATCTTGAAATCATGTCAGATCACGTTGGTTCATCTCGGTGATCTAGCTAGATACCGCTGCCAATTGTCAGACAAGCCAAAGGGCGACAGGAGGAAGCCGGACAAACGGTCGAAACCAATCTTCGAGCAAGCTCTTGAGTACTATGGGCTGGCAAATATCATTGACCCTGATGATGGGTCTGCCCATCATCAACTGGCTGTACTATATCAACTTCAAGGTCAACATCTCGACATCGTCTACCATTTTCACCGTGCCATTGCCGTTGCCAAACCGCATGAGTTAGGACTCGGCAATCTTGAACGGGAATTCAAGAACCTGGAGAACTCTTCGACTGCTCGCAAAGGCCCCGTCAAAGATCCCTCGGAGGCTATGATCAGTTGGTTTGTCCGACTGCACGCGTTCTTCTTTCAAGGAGAGCAATTTTCTCAGCAGTCGGAACTGGAGGAGGAAGTGCTACATCGGGTCGAGATTGCAATGAAATCTGAAGGCGATGAAGCGTTGTTACGCAAAATGATTCTTATTAATATTGCCGCCTACGATATTGCTATTGAGAAGGTGAAAGGTGAATACTAGTCCATCTGCTCCCTTTCCTCAACGTGTTGTATACTGACTACAGTAAAAGCGGCCTGGACGATGAAAGGATCTAAATCCTGTCAGTTCCTGCTACGATTCAATATTCGTACTATTTTGGTCCTCCTTCGCTTACTCAAGACGGCACTGTTGGATGAGTGTGCTGTTACTCCCGTTGTCGATGGCGGAAGCAACGATGACGAGAGCACTGTCTGTTTCAGCCAGCTCCTGTTAAAGCTTATCCCACTCTTCCGTGTTTACGTGGCCTGGATCTGTGTTTCAGGGGCCGATATCGTCAAGTATCAAGCATACCTCGAGCCATACGTTAGGGACGTATACAGATTTCTTGCCGATACGTTGACTTTGCTCAACATCTATATCGATCAATCTCACTCAACGACCTCATCAAAGTATTTATTGCCAGAAGATAACGAAGCGCTTGGCCTTAGGCCCTTCTGTGACCGAGAACTGCCACTGTTTCATCAACCAGAAGGGTCCCTGGGTTCAGACCTACCAAGGAAGCACAAGGTCTGCAAACCCCGACAACAAGTCTTCGGCCGCCTGTACCGCCCTGATACAGAGACGGTTTGGCGGGTCAGGGACATCGTCTTCTGCGGAGTTATTCTAGCACGCAGTGCAGACTTTCCAGTCGCGATTACCCTCCTAAACCATAAGGGGCGAGATGTTGAAGGCTGGGTTTATACAGACGAGGCTCCACAGCAAGCCTATCTGGACGAGGCTGGCTTGTCCCGTATACTTTCCAAACTCAAGATTGACCACAAAGAAGTAACACCTCACGATGCCGTGGATAAAGAATTGGATCTGCCACGCCTTGGCGTGAATACGGAAGATTATCAACAACTTCCTTTTGCCAGCCATGGTGGTATCACCTCCGAATCAAGACATCAGTTGAACAAGGGCAAAGCAATTGAGGGGAAAGTAACTGATTCGCTACCTGACTCAGATGTAAGTGAAGATAAGGAAATGATCAACATGGTGAATAAGCTCCTGGATCCGGACCAGGATACACACCCTCAACCAAGCCAGACTCAGGCTGAGACGAGTTACGGCATGAACTCGTCTACAGCCAACGAGATTTTTGGTGGTTTGGCCATGAGCACCATGCAACCTTCTCCCGTATCCAAGACTATTCCAAATCTTCCGTGGGATTATTTTTATACACCGACTCCACATCGTTCTAATAGTCAAGGGCAGAATCAGTTTAGTTCCGCGGGCGACTATGTGCCAAGGAGTGCCCATGCTCAGCTTCGGGGATTCGAATCGTCTTCATATCTTAATAATCTCGGTGCATCATTTCAGCAAGTCCCCAAATGTTCCGTTCCCCCTACAGGTAATGCCCAAAAAGCGTATGGAATTTCTGGAGAAACCATGAGACACAAATCACCTGTACAAACTCCGGGAGCACCTGCCCCTGGTACATCACAACATGACAGTGCTCGTGATTCGCTAGAAATATCGCGAAATGCAGTTTTGGAGAGCTTGAAATCTGCTCTATTTACTCAGAATGGGATTAATCCCGAAAGTCGATTGGGAACTAGTCCTACGGGACCGCAGAGGCCGACCTCAGGTATACCAGGCTCGCCATATTTCACTGAGGCTAACTCGCCTAAGATGCGTGGTGTTGAGAATAGCCTTGCTTCAGACTATATGGAGCGTTCAGCAAGTCAACGTGCTACTGACGCTAACCTGCACAGTTCCCCCGGACCACCTGGCCGGGGCAGAACAGTTAGCAAAAAGGGTGTATTCCCGGGAGGTAGCAGTGGCCAATCACAGAATACCACTAGTCCCCCAAGCACTGCCTTTGGTTTCCCAGTACCAGAGAATCAGTATCCGCGAGCTACCAAGGTAAACGACGACTTTGCAGCAGCCCTATTCCAGCATCAGTACTCTCCTTGGCTTCAGGAGCCCACGGCAAGTGGGTCGTCCCTTGCCTTCTCCCATCCCAGCAGCCTGTATGGCGGCACTCCAGCTGGTCCCCCTGCTGCCGGACCTAGTCATTCGGTCTTTTCAAATGGCAACTACTTCAACGCGAGCACTCCTTTCGGACGCCTTGGCGATGGCTACAACAATAGAGAAGATCCCACACATTTTCGCAACCAGCTAAAGGCTACCCTAGGCAACATCGACAACTCGTACGATCAACAGATCTTACAGTCTGCGCTAGTTGACGACAGCAACAAAAAGCGGCCTAAGTGATAGATGCCAATGTTTGGCTTTGTTTCATGTTTATAAATCTGTGTATTACCGACTATCGTCGGGGGCACACGCTCGGTAAGAACTACCTTCTATTAATCTGTTTCGGCCAGGGGGATGGTGGATAGAGAATGAACCGACGACCATCTCTGTTAGTACTGGCTTTGTATCCCAGTTAGGCGTTTCATTTGCAGAAGTCTGGATTCAAGATCCGGTCGAAAGACTGCGCTATAAAACCTTGCTCGTCTGTCGAGAGAGCAACGACGTGCGAGACCCGTCATTTTCGGATGGATGATGTTCAAGTTCTAATACATGCTCGTGACCTTCTGGTAAGAAGGGTGAGAAGGGCGGCCAGCAGCCCCGCGAAGTGTTCAAGGCTTTCCTGTGAGAGGATTCGAGTCCTCTCCCAGATAGTTGTGGTAATATCCCGACTGTTTGGTTCTGAGCAGGAAGTTGTTTGTTAATAAGGCACACACCTACTACTAGGTAGATTCAGTCTTGACTCGAGGCCCTATAGACCAAAGAAACTTACATTTGCGAATCCGATTTGTCCCTCGTTCGCCACGTTATTAGATCACCTAACGTAACCTGCCAGGCGAGTCCTGGAATATGTGATGTTTCATAGCGTCGCCATCGTGCAAATAAGGATGTCAAGAAAAACGTAGTCGCGTAGGATACAACAGCTTTCTAGGAATTGTATATGCATGCTATCGTTATCATTGAAAAAGAAAAGTATATGTGCAACGCCTAAACCCGTAATCACGGCCCCATGTAGCCCGCCCTAAGCTCATATTTTTCCTTGACGAGGTGTTTCTACTTGTTAAGCCACCTTAGCGAGTCAGGTCGTTTAGTGGTTGACAATGCATGGTTGCTCATGCTCACTGAATTAAGACGATGTTTACGATCCGTAATGCACGCCGTGGGGGAAGCCGACATAAGTTCTTTGGACCTTGCCCGGACCTCCCTCCACGGACTATAAATTTCACGGTTGCATAACCTAACCTATCAGAGTATATCGATCCTCGAGTAGCCTTGATTCGTTTCCCTGTTGAATTTTCATATTCATCTCTAGACTCGCCGGCTTACTCTTAATATCTAGTCGATTCCACATCTACTCTTGTTGAAATACCCAGGGGGTCTCTCATACGCACGAAAAAAAAGGAAGAACAAACAGGAGAAGAATCTAGGATATGGAAAATGACCCAGTTCGATGTTGTTGAAACCCAGCAAGAAGCAGCATGCTTTTTATTTTCGCTGTGCAATGCACCGCCCACCCCCCGCCTTTCCTTCTAGAACGCCGGCCTTTGCGCAAAGTTGAATAACGACAAAGAATTGTGGACGATACTGTCACTCGTCGACAGTTGTATTTACGAAGAGGGCTGATAGACCTGCTTGGGAAACGGATACCTGGGTCATGCAAAGATTAGTCGCCTCTGTCCAATTAAGAAAAGCACGAGGATTATACATGTATATGTATATATATATATATTTAAATCTGTAAGAAACAATGCCATGAAATTTGTAATTCGCCATGCGATTGTATTGGGTGCTACGAGTGAGAAAGGATGTGGAAGAGAGTGGACTTACGAAGGACCCAAT
This sequence comes from Xylariaceae sp. FL0662B, assembly GCA_022376535.1. Taxonomy (NCBI): domain Eukaryota; kingdom Fungi; phylum Ascomycota; class Sordariomycetes; order Xylariales; family Xylariaceae; species Xylariaceae sp. FL0662B. The sequence goes on from JAJJKD010000110.1 coordinate 93,072, forward strand.
TCCTGAATGCTCAAGCGGGCGAGCCACTGTCCAAGAGCAACACAGGTCTCTAGGTGTTTGCCTTGGACAAGGCCGGCAACGAAACCGCCAGCAAAGGCGTCTCCGGCGCCGTTGGTGTCGTTGATCTTGTCGGCCGAGATGGTGGGGACTGAGAACTCCTTGACCTCGTCCTGGCCCTGGATGGCGATGACGGTGGGCTGGGTGCCCTGAGTGATGACAGCAACGCGCGGACGTTTCGTGTTGGCCTTGGGCAGGTTCGCAAGGCTCTTGGCAATGCTCTTGACGTCGGTGGTGCTCTCCAGGCCGTGTGACTTAGCGAACGCCGCGGCCTCGGTCTCATTGCAGATGACGTAGTCCCAGTATTTGGACGACTCGTCTAATGGATCCTTGAAGAACTCTGCGATGAATGGTGCGGATATGTTCACCACAAAGGTCTTGTTGTTCGTTGCGGCCTCTTCGCCTAGAGCCATGATTGCTGGGGGACATACTACGAAGTGAGAGTGTTAGTTGGGCCTTGTTCACGAGCTTGGCATAGTCTCTCATCTCTTTCGTCTTCTGGCTAGCTTTGAAGAAGAGAAAGGAGAAGGGGGACGGGGGAGGGCGACTTACCAGTGAAGTGATATCCACCAACATAGTAGAAATCAGCACCCTTGACCAGTTTCCAGATCTCGGGGCTCTTGAGGTGATCGAGGTCGTAGTGGTTAGCGGCGCCTAGGTCTGTGCATAAGCTGCGGTTGTGTCCCGTAATAACAACACCGCAGCGGCCGGTAGGCTCCTTGGGGTCAACACGATACTCGACGCGGAGGCCAGCCTGCTTGACGGCATCGCGTAGGATGGCGGCGTACTTATCGTCGCCGACGCCGCCGAGGTAGACTACGCTATTTGGGGGAAGGATGTATGAGGCGCCCCGAGCGGTGTTCTGGGCGGCACCGCCAGCGATGAGTTTCGCATCGTAGTTGTTCAGCAGCTCATCATAAAGGGGAGCGTGCTTTGCGTCGGCCAGAATCGCATCATTGGCCTTCAGATCATACTTCTTGAGCAGGTCTTCGTTGCCCACAGCTTGGATATCTAGAGGTAGGGGGTATTATTATTAGTAAAAGCCTCTTGTATATATCACAATGGGACAGTAGGCAGGAGACAGCAGCTAGCTCGAAAGAAACGAGGGATAATTTGCTACGGGTCATTTGAGCTTACAGGAGGAACTCGAACGAACATACCAAGCAGAGGGTTCTCCAGACACAGGAGAGCGAATTCCTTAGTAGCGGCCATGGTGTTTATTGGTCTGGCTTGTGAACGGATTGTCGTTGTTGAGGCTGGAAAGGAGGATGTGCTTATACACGTATGGTGGGGGAAGCTTTTATAGCGGATGATGGCGGGGTTGAAGGCGGTGGTGGGGTTATATTGACGGCACTTGGACGAGTAGGATCGCACCGCTCTTGTGAATGTCCGAGGGACCGACAGCCCGGCGTACGAGAAGGGTATCGAGAATGCCATCGTCATAAACCAGATGGACCCTATTTGTACATGTACATGATTTCTGCGTAGCTTGCTTTTTCACTTTGAATTCAATGTTTTTTCTAGGCCGATCCCGAGGCATGGGATCAAGTTAATCATCATCATCGTATGATATAAATGCCCACTTCTACATGTACCTACCTAGGTAGTAACGTACTCATGACATAGCTCCACCCGCCAGCCGCTGCGGCAATATACATACGGTAGGTACTTATGCACCGTATGCCGTACCGAAGGGGCAGGAGGGGGAATAGGGGGAAAAGGGGTGTAAAAGGGGGTTAAGTGACTGTCTCCTTAATAAATATCTAGGATAGTGGCCGATTAGAAAAAGCATAGACCAGTATACATCTAGTATCACCAAAATTCGCCTTAGCTACAAGTACTAAGCTTACATGACTACATCAACATATACTAGAATTTGGTGTGCTTGGGGGTAGCTGCTGTTAGGCCGGGGGGAACATGAAGCTGTGGATGGGGTTGTTGTTTTCCAGATGTTAAGGAGATAGCCACATTTCAAGCCTCATTCACGCCTTGATCTAATAAAGAAAACTCGAACTCGTAGGGGATCTAACCATCAAGCTGAGTTCACACATAGCTTGCCATCATTTCATGAAATCGACATCTTTGTGTGTTGTGCGCAATTCTGAATGCCGGGTACTTCCCATTGAGCCTATCTCATATCAAGCTCACCAGTACCTAGAGAGATGCAAAGTGCAATCAAGTAAACTCCAGCCGCCTTGATTAACCATGACCCGGGAGAAACATCTTACTCCTTCGTCTTCTGGGTACCACGTAGCAGACCCGTTCTTCTCGCAGCAATAAGACCCGCCTTTTGACCCTGCGCCGCATATCTTGAGATGGTCGAAGCCTTACCAATATGTTGATGGTTACCCTAGGAACATATGTCAGTATCCAGGAAGCCAGCCACATGGCATATAAAGATGATCCATATCCATATATCATATCCATGATGATCATGATGAGGATAGTACTTACACCACCGTGAGGATGGTCCACGGGATTCATAGCAACACCGCGGGTCTTGGGCCAGCTGTTGCGCTTGACGGCGAACTTATGCTTGGCACGGGAAGCCTTCAGCAGAGGCTTGTCGGTTCGGCCACCGCCAGCGACGATACCGATCATGCCTCGCGAGCTGCTGCTGATGACCTTCTTGGCACCCGACGGAAGCTTGATCCGGGTCTTGCCCTCGTCCGGGTTGTGGCCGACGATGGTGATATAGTTGCCGGAAGTGCGGCCCAGGACGCCTCGGTCGCCAACCTTCTCCTCCACGTTGGAGACAACAGTACCCTCGGGCATGGACGAAAGAGGCAGCACGTTTCCGACGGTCAGAGCGGCGTTCTTGCCGGCGTAGATGAATTGACCGGTGTACATGCCCTCGTTCGCAATGAAGGTCTCGGTGATCTGCTTGAATTTGTAGGGGGATCGGAAGGTGACTCTGGCGAGGGGGGCACCGCGACCCGGGTCGTGGATGATATCCTTGATGACTCCTCGTACGTATCCATGACGCTCGGCGTAGTCGAGAGATCGGAACTTGGCCGGGGCCTTTCGTAGTCGCGTGGTGGCGGCTAGAGAAAAGTACAACGTGAGAAAAAAAGAATTGTAATGACAATAATGATATGATAATCATCATCATCATCATCATAAGGTATGACTTACTGAAGATACCACCGGCACCCTTTCTCTGGTTACGAATCTATTTCTCGCGACTTTAGCATTGATGCGACCGATGTTGGATGGACATGAATGGACATGAATGGACATGAATGGACATGAATGTGGCAAGTATGGCATTGAACTTACCACGCGACCCATGGTGCTGGTCTATTTGTGCGTAATTCGTAATTCGTGAGGTTGAGGAGAATGGAGGATTGCGGTGTTGGGGGGGGGTGTGTGTGCTTGCAAGAATTTTGGTATACAGTGGACGCCCGAAAATAGCGAGCCGATAATTTTCCCTCAAAGCTAGAAGTTTGTGTGGGTTGGCGCCTCGCTTGACCCTAATCGCTTCAATAGTGTACAGATTACATAATGTACATGTAGAATGTACCTTTTTTTTCACTTCTTGTTGCCTCAGATTCAAGGCTGTCAGGATTTTAGTATCATTTAAGTGGCAAGGGGTGGTCAATGCTTTCCGTGGGGGAAGCCGGCTGCCAGCCACAGGAATGGGATGTGACACAAGGGGTATGTACATAGGTACCTACCAATCAGCCACAGAGCTGACGCGCCTCGTTCGCGCTCCCTGCATATATGTACCTCCTACTAGTACGTACCAGGTCCATTCTACACTAACTCTCCATATTCAAAGTCTCACAGTATCTACATTCAGCCTTCTGTGCCTTCTCTTCTTTCCACCCTTTCTCCTCTACAGCGTTTTGACCCTTTTTGTATCCTTCAGCTCGTCTTTGAGACCAAAGTCCAAGTTTCGCGCTATTCAGACAATTCCCTCTCGGGTCTAGTCACCTTTTTTCTTTTTTTTTTTTTTACTTCTCTTGTGACCTCGTCTGTTTTACCTACCTACCGTCTGCCTACCACGAGGCTCTGGACACCGCCAGCAACGTAACCATGTCGAAGCAACACGCCACGGAATTCGAGAAGATCATCAATGCCGGTAAGTCAATTATTGTCCCTTCACTTAATTTCTGAAGACTACCGCTACGAACGAAACTCTGCCTCTCTCTCTATATATACTAAGGCTCTATTCTATTAGGTCGGGAGCGCAAGAAGAATGAAGCCCTCGCCGCGCGCATCTTTAGCAGAGATAAGCAGCGCCGGGCTAGCGCCCCCACACGTTCGCCCGTTGGCGGTTCATTGGCAAGCCGGGTTGGAGTGAAGAAGGTATGAAGCACTCACCTCGGATCATGAGCCACACTCCTCAAGCACGATCATCTCTATCCTGGACTCCAAACTGACGTCGCTATCTAGCGGGTGTCCTCAGCGGCACGCATACCACCAGCCGGTGATATCAACGGCGACTGGACGCACGACCTGCACAAACCCCACGGCAAGAACGTAAAGACGTCCAAACCGAAGCCGAATTCGCTTGCCGCACGAATCCACGCGCCCGGTACCACGATCCCGAAAGCGAGGCCCGCCCCTTCGAATGCGCGCCCGAGCCGCACAGCTAAACTCGCAAATGCGTACACGCGCGCAGATGCATCCCCCACCACAGCACAGCAGCAGATGAACGTGCGTCCGGCGCCGACCCAGCCCGTAGGACAGGGAATGACAATCAGGGGTCTGGCAGGGCCGTTCGCAGTATTGGCGCAAAATTTTGCCCCGGGTACGACTGCCGCTGACATTGAGAGCGCCATGACGCCGGTGGGCGGGCTGGTCAGCAGCTGTCGGCTGGTTAAGTCCCGGCCAATCGTGATCGCTGAGGTTGTATTCGAGAGCAAGGAGGGCGCGGATCGGGTGATCCAGACGTTTAACAACCAGACGGTTCGTTTCTCTTATATGCGCTCGCTACACCCTGGGTATGCGAACATTTCAGGCTAACACGCCCAACAGGCCGACGGCAGAACCCTCCACGTATACATGAAACCGGGCGGGATGTTTAACGCACAACCGCCCTCGGGTCCCCGTGCGGAGCGCAATAACGAAACGCGGATGGGCAACAACGTCGTAGTGGACGGTTCGATGGGTTTCGATGACCCTATGGAAACGGATTCGCACGACGGTGGCTATTCAAATGGAGGCCTCTATAGCGATACCATCGTTCCCAAGAATCAGGCTGGCGGTAGCAATGGCGTCGGTAATCGTAGGGGACGAGGCTTCCAATCCGGGAGATAGGATGTCTGGATGGAGTACAATGATGCTCAGGCGACCAGCTCTTACTACGCATGATGCAGATGCGCAACCCCTAACTCACCGCATCCGGACAAGGGGCTGTGGAAGCTCCAGGGATGACGGAACAGGCTGGAGCTTAGGTACTTGACCTACGCGCATGACTTCGCGCCCTTCCTAACCGCAGAGATGAAAGGAGAAACTAATGCCACGAACGCGGCACGGTACGGTACGGTATGGGTATAGACGGACGGGGGAACGAACGGGCAAGGGGACATACGCTTTCAGGGTTTTCCCATCCAATAATATCTGTATCATTATTTTTGCTAGATGCGCATCGTAGCACGTACGCACGCCCGCACGCCCGCACGCCCGCACGCTCTACTACACGGAAGGATAGCCTCACCAGTCCTGCGCATATACGTAGGTCTAGTCTACGCAGTTGGGCTAGGATGTAGTAACAACAGAAGCTTGTGCTATGCACGCCGTGATCTCATCATCAACACCGTCATCATTTAAAGCCTTAGACAAGCCTACGTATGCTTTGTGCCACCAGTCATTCCTCTACTTAGTAGAGTATCAGTGAAGTCGGTCCGTAGCAATGTCGATCTAGGTAGTAGAGCTGAGGAGCACGTGAAATAAATCACGGCAAGCAAGGTGAGTCAGTTAGGCGGATAGGATAAGAGCCTCAAGAAGATTGCTTAGCACGTCATATTTCCGTAGACAACAGCATCTAGTTTCTATCAACGCGCTTCTCGGCTGTTCTATCTCACGTGGGTAAAGTACTTAGGCAAGGGAGGTAGATCATTGATCTACAAAGCGAACAGGCACTCGAGCAAGCTTCGGGAGAAAAACGCAAATGCGGCAGAAAAAAAGCGTGTTGCCCTTTCTTCCCGACTTTCTTTCCGGTCTACCACTGGACCGGGTCATCATCTGCTAGCGATTACTAAGTAGTTAAACCGCTGGGGCCAAATTGATGCCATGTCCCCTAATAGAAACCAGCACCGCCCGCACAGTCATCCATTCATCCATCATCCCGTCGTCCATCGTCCTATTGCCCTGTCGCGGCCAACATTGTCGTCACCGTGACCAACCCGCTGGTTTCCCTCTCCTTCCCGCACTCCCGAGCATATAGAAAATAGATAGATGTGTGAACATAAAATGAAGAGAGAGAGAGGGAGAGAGAGAAGATGAAGAAGAAGCCCCAAAGCCTCCATGTTGTCGTCTGCGTCTTTAACCTCGTAAATGCAATCGATGATGTAGGGATTCCTTTTCCTCCCTGAAGCAGCGTTAAGGCATCTTCCGTCCACAACGTGTCAATCCCTTTTTCTCCTCTCAGTGACCTCTTTCTAGCCGCAAGGTCCTCTCCCATTGTATGTGCACCAGAATGCCATCAACCGTCAACCGTGCTAATGTGACGAAAATAAAAGCTGAATAAAGAAAAAGAAAGAAGGGGAAACTCGGACAATCTAGCTTAGACCCTCTTCTCTCTGGGTATCTTGCACGTCTTCAACTCCCACGTCTTTAGAGCCGTGACGTGTGGTCGTGTCGTTTTGATGGGCTTGTTTCTGACGTAACTTCGGGTTACTCGTCTACCCAGGCTTTATGATTATTCCTCAGGGCTGTCGAGCATGGATTGATATTGACATCCGGGGGTTTCGGCAGCCTTAGAAGACACATACGTTCAAATTCAATCTAATGGGGCATCGTCGCACTGACCTTCCTCAATGCCATGGATTTTGGCCTGTGCCTCCCATGAATCCTTCTTCGAGGGTTCGTTCTTCTAAGTTGCGAATGAAATCCCGATTTCCTCTAGTACCACCCCTCTGGGCCCGACTGTCCCTCCTGCCAGCTACCCGGCCAGCCCCGGGATCTCCGATACTCATACCTTCCGCAGCTGGTGGATAGTACGCCGGACTCGGCTGCAGTCGGATAGGTTGATTTGGATCGAGATGACTGGCAACTCTTTGGATCGCCGCAGGAATACCACTTTGCTGCTGGTCCATCGTTGACGCTCTTTGACGGCCGGCTCGGACCGTGGCTTGCTGATAAAGGTTTGGTTGAGAAACACCGGCGTAGTTCGTAGAAGGCATTGGCGCTTGTGCTTGGCCCATGACCATTTGACCGTACGGGGATGGCTGGGCCGCATATGGTGGCGGTGCGCCAGCATGACTACCCCCTGGTGTGTACATCCCGTTGTTCGAATACATGGAAGGTTGTCCATGTGGAGATGGGGGATATTGGTTGGCTTGCATGGCATAGGCTCCTTGGGCAGCCGCCGCAGCCTGAGCTTGCGCCGCCTGCGCCCTCTGCTTGCTAAGTTCCGCGGCCTGCTGCTGTTGCTGGGTACCGGGAGCTGGGGATCGGTTGAGAGAGCTGGATTTCAGATTCATGGGCGGAACAAAGGGCCCCGTGTACTTCTGCTGGGTGATGAATGGGTGGAGTTTCGCCTGTTGAGGCGACCACCTCTCCAGCGGACTAATTGTTAACAGACCTCGCACGAAGTCGATGAAAGCAATCCGGTTGTTCATTTCTAAGCATCACGTTAGTCTGAATTCATTGAGCGGTGCAATGCTCCTTACCTCGATCAATCTCGCTCTGCTTCATGTTCTTCCTCGGCATCGGATACGACTTGATTATCTCAGGTAGCGTACTCGCTTGAAAGTACTTCTTACTAGGTTGTTCTTTCGTTCCACGCTCTCGCGAGTACTGCTCCATACTCTTGAGATGATACGTCTTCCGGCCGAATTCATCTTGTCTTTTCTCGAAGAAGTCCCCGGCCTGCTTGCCAACCTCAATCATCCAGTTTGGCGGATTGCCCAGCATCTCTACGATTCTCGAGACTTGATTATATTCGGAGGAACCTGGGAATAGCGGCAATCCCAGAAACAGTTCCACCACGATACAGCCGAGCGACCACATGTCAATTGCCGACGAATATGGAAGACCCAACAACACTTCGGGTGATCGGTAGAAGCGGGACTGTATGTATGTATATACCGTCTGCCGTTCGTCACAAGCTGACCCAAAATCGATAATCTTGATGATAGGACTTTCAAGATTCTTTAGCAAGATGTTCTCGGGTTTTAAATCGCAGTGTATTAGGCGTGCCTTGTTGAGGAGGGCTAGGCCGTTCAGAAGTTGCTGTGCAAAGACTCGCACAAGCGTCGTGCTGAGACCTCTAAATTGGTTCTGCTTGATGAGTTCATACAGGTTTACGCTCAGTAATTCGAATACCAGGCAAAGATGCTGTCGGTGGATGAATGTGTCTTTAAGCCGGAGTAGATGGTGGTCGTCGTTTTTGTCAAGCTTCGTATTCAACTACACAATCATTAGTCGTTGGCTCTGCAGGGAATGACGGCCGTTCGGATCTAGGCCTTACCAAATCTAGAACAGACACCTCCATCATGCTCTGGTTGAAATACGCCGTCCGGTTCTTGATAACCTTGACAGCCACAACTTCTTGCGTCTTCAGGTTTTGGCACTTGACGACCTGTCCAAAGGTACCTTGCCCAAGCACATCCAGTATGAGATATCGGTTCCTATAAGGGCTTAGTAATGATCCGTAGGAACGAGGTTGAACGAGAACGTACTTGTGTCCCGCTTCTTCCGAGCCCAAAATGTCGTTGACATATAGAATATAGTCGCTGTCTTCGTTATCGTATCCATCGTTCTTTGTCCCCTTGCTTGGTTTGGTCAACACTCGACGTGGATTTCGGGAGGACTCATATTTGAAATTGGGGTTGCAAATGCGATACGTCGCTGGAAGGTGAACGGTAAGAGCTTGTAGAGGCTGCAAAAGAGTCAGTATTACGATACGTAGATGACTGTATAACGGTAGTATTCATACACTGATAAACCCGCCCTCGGGATTCGCGCGACGTAATGGCGGTTGCGCGTTGACCTTTGGCCGCAGATCCGACGGGGCCGCAATCTTCTTGAGTTGAGGCACCGGCCGCCTTTCGACGGGCATATTCATGGGGGCCTGGAGCGCTCGCCTTGGCGACTTAGGGTCATTAGCGAAGGTACCATCCAAGGGCGGCACACCGGACGACTGGTAGGCTTCTTGGTTATTCGCATACGGCGCGATAGGAGGGAGCTGGGAGCCCTGGCGGCCGTAATAGGGGCTTTGAGGCGAATACTCAGTCCGAGTTGGCGACTGGCGCGAGCTATGGGGGGAGAATTGGCCCTGGTTTGCCGGTTTGGGCGCGTACGGCGACGTGGGCGAAAGCGCCTCCACGGGAGAGTATCGCTGGGCAGCGACCGAGGGCTCAGAAGGCGAATGAAGGTTTGCAGTTCGGCCGCCGGACAAGTGTGACTGGTGATGAGGGCGCATGGGGTATTTAATTCCACCGTAGGAATCGTGAATGTCTTGCATGGCAACGTCCCCATTCCCATCGCGTAGTTGCGGGGTGGTGATTGGCGAAGTCGCGGTCGGCTGCGAGGAATGGGAATGGGAATGGGGATGGGGATGGGAATTTATCGCCCCCTGGTATGGATCGTATTTGAAGCCGACGTGGGGTTGGATTTGTCCACCTTGGTGGGCATATTCCCTACCTTGTGTCATTTGGTTGTTACCGTTAAATCTTCTCGAACCGCCAGCGGCGTCGGGATAGCCCTGCCATTGATCCATGGCGGTCGGGCGGGAATAGAGAGAAGAATACAGCTTCGGCGAGGAGTGGGAAAGACGAAATATAGAGATGAAGTCGGGGGGGTTATGTAAGTGGCCAATTCCGGACAGAGAATTGTCGTCGACGTTGGTGCTGGTCAGACGCGCGCATTAGTCAAGGGCGGAATTTCGCGAAGCTCACTGGATGAAGGTTGGCTATAACTGCTCGAGTGTTGGACCGGAAAACAAAAAAAGGTTGGCCGAAATGGGGGAGGGGACGAAGCCAGACGGAGGAGAGGAGGGAACCGATGCGGCGATATAGGCTGGTAAGAATCATAGAATTTAGGTATTCATGATGGGAGAGCAGTAGGAAACCTCAGTGGCCAAGCTGAAGCGTCTATCTCGGCTTGTTAGAGCCTGAGAGGTGAAGGACTGAAGTTGCTGGGTAGGGTTGGATACGTCAGGGTTGTCGGAAATGTGAATGGGAGGGAGGGGAGAAGAGTTCCAGGTAGGTATTAAGAGAGAAGGAGGCAGAGGCGAGCAGCAGGGTCAAAGAGGAGGCGCATGGCATGTTTTGGAGCACCAGGTACTTACGAATAAGTGTGCGTTTGCACTAACTTGCTTGTACTGTGCAAGTGTCTGCATTGGCAGATTGGGTACTAATAGGTAACTCATCTTCCTTTACACGCGCTGTTTAAAGAGAGTCAGGCACATGCAGTTCCTGTAGTTGGGTAGACCACCAACCATACAGGGCTTAATTATACAATGTATGTAGGTACATACAACTATGTATTTGTGTATGCGCTACATAGGTAAGTACTACACGTACATGTAATTACATACATACACCAAGTCCGAGGGCTGACGAGTCCAAAGGAATGCACGAGAGAACTTCGAACTTTGCCACTTTCATTAGTAGGTATTGTCATTATTATTGTCATTATTATTATCCTTTGAATCAAAGCAGCAACTCTAGTCGTAAGCGAAAAAAAGGTATGGGAGCAAACTACTCAGTGCACATAGAGAGTTCGATAGGATTAAATGCACAAACACTGAAACTTCCGTACATATAATTATAATACCTTAGAAGTTATCTGTACATATATTCCTGACCTATTCAAAACATCGTGAAGACATCCATCCAATGTACGGTTGCATCCACCAAGTGCCAACTTAGGCCATCCACCTTCACATATACATAGCTTTATTAAGGTCTGTACAGGTAAGCGGACACTCCTTTTCAAAAGTCACCTTTGTCCCGGTTCTCTCTTAGTTTGACGACTGTAAAACTTGTGGTAGCCAATCCGGGAGCAATTCATCATCATCATTATATGCATCAGCAGCATCATCATCACCATCATCACCATCATCAGACATGGATTTTCACCGCAGATCTAATAACGAAACAAACCATGCTACCCAGCTTAAACCCTCTTGAGTTAAATAAATAAATACCGTGGTAGATTTGTTCGACGTGTTACCTCCATTAATGATGAGTCGGTTGAAACACAGCATTTCCACGTATATATACAAGATGATATGTTAACCGAAACCGAGCATCCCCCTTCTCTAGGAATTGGTGTTGCACCTTTCCCCCCTAAATAACCTTATATAAGCCAGTCAGGCTGCAGGTCTTTCTTCTAGGTACCTTACCCTACCTAAGTATGTAGGCACTACAAAAAGCATCAATAGGCCTGGCCGTAATTTAATTACAGAAGAAGTCTATGTATGTATCCGTAGGCCGACTTCATAGCTACATGCGACGCCAACATTATTACTGCTGTCGTCGCTCATACATGTTCGTTTAGCAATCTATCCAACCCTTGAACACTACTACCAAGTCCCAAAGCACTGTATCCTCTCTGAACAAGCTAACTTTCACTTTTTTTTTTTTGCCCGTGCCCCCTCCCTCTTGTTCTCTCGCTGAACTCGAAAAGCCGTTAGAAGGCCGCAGTTGGGCACCATAATTACCAACACGCGAGCCCGATGACGCTAGGCGGACAAGGGGAGGTAAAAAATCTGTCCGTCGCCAGCTGTCACATCACTCACCACCTGTGAACGCCCCGGCAGATGCTTTACCACCTAATCCGTACTTAATAGGATAATAGTAGGAAGTAGCCTATGGAGTACTAGGTAAGGTTAAGATGCCACAAACCACGCAGACAGAAACATAGTTCAAGTAAGCATACGGTAATTTCTGTTCACAGCTAACTTGGGTACTGTTTAGCAACCCGCCCCATTGAAGCTTCTGAAAGGCGTGTCACATATCTTGAGGATCGGTTTCTTGGCATCATACCAATGTTCTTTATCAAATACATTTTGGTATCTCTGTCCAAGGTTGTTTTTTTTTTTGAACTAGTCTCAAGCAAATCCTGATGGCCTATGGCGTTGTCTGAACTGCGTTCGACAGTCAATAAGCCAGCTCCCGAAATGATCAAATTGGTTGATCCCAACTAGATGCCATCCTTACTGTTCACACGCTCCAGACTAAGTAGTCGCTATCCCGAATCAACCTGCTCAGCTTACCTGGACTACATACATCGGTGTCCTGAGAGAGAGATAAGGATTCATAATCCCCTGCCATCATCTTTCCCCGACTAAAATAACGTGTTCCTCATATAGGCATAAGAAGCCTGCTCTGACAGCCTTGAGAAGCGCAGTCAAGTGTAGCGTGATAGCACCGTAACTTCGTCAAGCCCAACGCGGAAATGCCGCGGCTTTATCAACAAATGCTTAGAGGTATCAATAGAAGCGCTTAAGGAAATGCCAGAAACTTTTTTATCGGAAGGGAAGCAAATACGAGGAAATAGAACTCGACATTTCCAAGAAAGAAGAAGAAAAAAACCCAAGTGCATGTCACAACCACAGCCACCAGCGACATGGCAAAATAATAATAATGAAAACAAATGGGACCGAGAAAGTGGAGTGAATCAATCTAGAAAGAAACACCCCAATTGCCATCACATATGTCTCCGACAAAAAAGGGGTAGCCATTTGATGAATATGCTGGCCCACTGAGCAGCAAAGGAGCATCGGGAAGGGTGGCCAGCATGCATTCGGAGCGGCTTATCCTCAGGTATTTTGCGAAACTTGGCAAATGCATCAAAATAATATGATCAACCAAAATTCGTCCACCCCCAATCTAGCCCTGGTAGCCCGGGTATCCGCTATTGAAACTCTGGTTCGGCGGTGGTTGAGTCCACTGCTGGTTAGGTGGTTGCTGGCCGCGCCCGTAACCCCCGGCACTAGGAGGTCCACCATATCCCATCGGCTGAGCTCCATAACCTGCCGGCGATTGGGCTGGGGGACCACCATAGCCTTGTTGCTGTCCACCATACTGACCTGCATGTATTTATATATATCAGCATTGTACGTGAAGAGAAGAGAAGCGCACGGTTTATCACCAACCTCCGTATTGAGGAAAGAAGGACGAAGGAGTACCTGGGTATGCAGAGGGCGGTCCGCTCGGAGGAGCGAACGCTTGTTGAGGAGAATCGAAAGACGCCTGAGGATTAGGAGTCTTGTCTTTACCCCACTATCATATCATCAGTACTCTTCTTCCCAAGTGATCTCGCGGGCTCGACTTACACTGCACTTCAGGGGTCTACCATTAACGTTATATCCGTTCAACTGACAAATGGCCATTGCGGCGTTCTCGTGGGTGTCCATCTTGATAAACGCAAAACCACGGTCGGCCTGAAACCGAGATTCCGTCACGTAGCCGAAATTCTGGAAAAGGGGGACCAGGTCATTTTGTGTGGTATATGGGGTCAGATTACCGACATAACAGGTGGTTTGCCAAGCTGGGGTCTGGTTCACAATCATGTCGTAGCTTTGAATGCCATGGGTGGGAAAGTGATGGTGGCCATACGGAGTGGTCGGCGTCATACCCATCGCCTGCATGGCCTGCTGTTGAGCCATGGAAGGCTGGCCCTTCTGGTTGGCCCAGTTACATCGAATTGCGCGGGACCCAAGCCATTCGCCATCCATGGAGCTCAAAGCTTTCTCGGCATCCGCACGGTCTCGAAAAGCCACGAACCCATAGCCGCGGGTGCGGCCGGTCTTCATGTCCCACATAACACGGGCCTCGGAAATGGTTCCAAAGGCTGAGAAGGCTTGCAAGAGGACTTCGTCATTGACTTCATTAGACAGGTCGCCGACAAAAATATGAAAATGACCAGATGTGTCTTCCTTGTTTGTCGTGTTGGACTGGTAAGCCCAGTTCACTCGAATCTCCTGTAATGAAAAATTAGCCGTCTTGTCTATGATTGGTAAGGAATTAGCCTCACAGCTTGGTGAACCCGTCGCCCATTCAGGGTTTGCATGGCACGTTCGGCCGCACCAGGGTCATCGTATTCAACGAAACCGTAGTTGAACCCCTTTGCCTATGCATCAAGTTAGCGTATTGATTCAGTAGGGAAAGAGGTTGGACTGCAATAAAGAACATGGAGGGACCTAAGTCAAGCGGAGCGATGAGATAGCCATACACATACATTCTTGTCCGGGATGATCTTCACATTTTGAACATGACCCGTGGTCTCAAAGATTTGGCGAAGTACATCCTCGGTCACACGAGGGTCAAGCCCACCGACGTAAAGCGCACGCTTGTTAGGCTCTGGCGCAGCACGACGGGGGAAAGGCCCACCGCTGCTAGGAGACATGACCGAGCCCTTATCAACAGCAGACATAGGAGACGTGATAGCTGTCGGGATAGGATTCGTGTTTGGCGGGATGTGAAGTGGCGGCGGAGGCATATGCGCAGGATTGGTCTGACCATTCTGGCTGTTCTCAAAGCCAGGGGCACCGGCGTTTGGCTGGGGAGGCGGTGGCAGCTGGGAACCAGCGGCAGGAGGTCCAGGTTCAGCCATAGTGAAAGATGGTCGATCGCGTCTTTTGAAGCAAATGTTATCTGAGAGGTATGGCGAGCTTATACCGAGCTAGTTGATCGCGCTAGTACAACGGAGAGAGAGACAGGGTTGATTGGCAAGAAATCGTCGAAATGTGAAAGGAGGGGTGCGGCAATCGGAATTTATTCGAATGAATTTCCCACTTCTTGGGAGTGTCGTAGCTTCGTTGGGTCGTGAACAATGAACAACAAGGTGGGGGGTTACTGGAGATTCGATTCTAAGGTATGTATTGATCGAGGCCTTCCCGAGTGTAAAAAGAAATAAAAAACAGGTCGCTCACAGAGGGCGCACTCGTGACGGGCGAATCTATTGGTATTGTACGGAGAGCAAGTAGAGATGCGCAACGATGATTAAGAGACGCAAAGCCAGAAGAGAGAGAATCCTCGAACAATGCGAAATTGATCGAGAATACAGACGCCGAGACAAAGGGATTCTAGGAGAGACGACGAGTAGGAACTCTTCGCTATTAGGACGAGGACGGAGACGAGGACGGAGACGAGGACGGGAAGGATCGCTAACTAGAATCTGCCGTGCACCTCGTTGTCGATGGTGGCGCGGGTAGACTAGCCTGTACAAACAGCGGAGTAGGACCCTAACGATAGAGAGATGTACCGTCTCGAAACGACGATGACGATAAAGTGAAAAAGCGAAGTAGAGAGAAAACTCGGACGACGACGACGATGACTAGACAAGAACGAAGATGAGAGGGAGAAAAAAAGGAAACTGCCTGAAAGGAGGAGCCCCCCGAATTTCGACACTACACACACCGGCGATACGTGAGAATTTTGACACACGATATGGGAAGATGGAGGAGGGAAAGAAAAGCAAACGGCCCCAGACAATGCGGCGTGGGATACCTGTTAATAGGATTCGCCTTCGTTTTTTCCAATCTACCTAGGTAGGTACCTAGGTACATGCCCACCTACCGTGGATTGGCCTTGGGTGGAGAAAAGCTTGACAGATGTGGAGACTATTGCATGTATGTACCTCTCTACCTGATTCTACCTATCGCAAATACCTACCAGCTCCCCTCAGGATCTGCCTTAGGATCTACTTTCAACCTTACGCCGTACGTGTAGGTACTGTAGGTAGAGAGCTAAGCTGCTAAGCTACCACGGCACAGGCCGGTATTGGTATGTACTTGTCAGGCATGTATATACATGCATATCTTTCTACTACACATGCATACTCTCTACATGCAACACCTAGGTAGGGACATTGATGCGCAAGATACCTCCTATAGAACTACCTAGGTTAGGATAAACTCATTTATACCGTACCTGATAAACCGAGCATTGGACAATTAAATAGGAGAGGACAAAGATTGAAGAACTGTTTCTCTACCTAAGTACTTATTAACTCCCTATAAAGCCCTGCATAAGTACATACAATAAATAAGGAGGCATCTGCTCTTCTACGGACATCTATCTACACATGTAGGCTATTCAACTTTAGTCACCAACCATATAAGTGCATCAACCAAGCCGCCTATAGGTCTACCCTCTGACAAGCATGTTATACTAGGTAGTAATGTATTTGGTAATAAGAACCAAGATGCATGCATGCGCCCAGTTTAAGAAAGAACTATATTTCTGGATATGTTTCAATGAGACAAAGAGCTGCTACTAGTAGAACGGGCAATCCGTACTATTCTGGTTGCATTTTTTTGATGGGTTGAGTATGCAAGAATGCTCATCACGAGTTGTCCGTCTTTGTCTGAGGATGACAGCTATATGGTATGTAGATACTAGACGTAATCGGTGTCCGCAGCCCTCATTTCCCACATACATACCTATCACTGGTTGAACCACGTAGAGAAGTTTGAATATGACCTTAGCTACGGTATAAAGACTAAGAGAGATAACCCAGTTTGTCCCATTCCATGAGAAATCCTCTAGGAAGCTACCTGAGTATCATCTTCCCCAACTTAGGAGATATGTATCCCGCTTAGAAAAGGGGGCTTACATACGGTTGTGCGGTGGCAGACAATCTTGAAAGTATCAATGTGTGTACGTTTGTTTCTGGACAGTTCATTCAAGCTGTTGCCGTTGTTGTCACAGTTAAGAAAGTTACATGTATAGACATCAAATAGTCAGGTTAAACCACCTGCAGTGTAAGTCATTAATTTAGGTACCTACTACCTAATACCGTACTGACCTTAGGTAAGCTGTTAAGATTTCATCTGATCCATATCGTATGATTGGGTAAGTGATGAAGCTATGGAGACTGTCCAATCAGAGTTGCTAAATGCAGTGAGAAGATGGGATGACAGTACATACATTAGGTACCTTCGGTAGTAGGGTGGATACTTGATGGGTGAGCCTGTGTGCTCTGGTCAGCCACATTTGGAGGGGTGAAAGCCCCTCCCTTTTTTGGCTTAGGTACCTGCCTCTTAAAGTATGTACATACTGATTATGTAGCTACCTACCTGGGCTATAGTGGCTACAGTACCTACGGAGGAAACACAGTGTCAGATCAAGCAGAATATCAGGGGTCCACTTTGATTCAACACTCAACTCAAATAGCATTCCAACTCCAAACATCCCCAATCCAGCAGGGAATCATTCTTGCTTGCCTCCCTGCATGATTGACTATCCGCTTTATATAGCCTTCATTGATCTTTAACGTCCATATATAAGCAATTGGTTTATATGTCTAGTTCTCTTAGCTTAATAAGTACCCCTAGCAAGCCCCGGCGCAATGGCTACCTCAAACCAGGAATCCTTGAAGATGCTGGACAAGATGTTCAATGAGGTCGTGAGTTAACCAAGGCCCCCGGACTGATCAGGTGGCATGACTAACACCATTATGGTAGCTCGTACAAACCGGGAAACATCTCAACGCAGCTAGGAAAGATGGAACGAGAAGCCTCGCCGGAGCGAGCAATTCCATCCACGCAAAGACTTCAGATTCCCTGACAGCATATCATTATGCACTAAACGACCTCGAAAGTGAAATAGTACGCTCTATCACTTGCAATATTCCTGTCCAGAGTGTGAGCTAACCTTCACTCCAGACAAGGGCCAAGGCTGTTCTGTTGCGGGATCTGGAGAAACTGCGTAGCGCTCGCATTCCCGCTCCCGCTCCCGCTCCCGTCTCTGCTCCCGCTCCACAGCCTGTTGCGCCACCAGCTCCCATGATGGAACTGCCGTCGTCCGCTGCTCATACAATGAGCACCCCTTCTTTCGCTCCTAAGCGAGAGGGCAAGACGGTTGCACCATTTCCTGATATGGGTATGGGTATGTCTGCTGATGTAGTCGACCTGACTTCTTCCGATAAGAAAGCATCACCGCGGGTTCCAGCCAGCGCTATCAAACCTCCAGTACGACCGAATCCTACTATTAAGAACGATATGAAGCCCTCACCAAAGCAAGTATCAAAACCGATGCCAAAATCGACTCCTTCGAAGGTGACCCCAGTTCCCGTACCTCAGATTCCGCGCCTGCAACCTTCTCAGCCTTCTACGGTAGGACCAACAGCCGCATCACATCCCCAGCCAGCGGTACCGCCTAGCCAGCCCATTAAGCCGGCACAAACAAGCCAGGACAGCTCTCTCGGTCCTATACTAAGTCTCTCTGCCACCAATGCAGGAGGGGATACAATTGCTGCAACAGGTGGCAACGGGTTGAATTTCACCGATATGCAATTTTCGCTTGCGCCGCCAAACAACGACACGCAAGGGGCGCCTCCCGCTCCTATGTCTGAATTTGACCTGACCTCGTTTACAGCACCACGAGGAAATAATGAAGCGCAGGCCAATGACAACCTAGCACCAGGCAAGAATGGTGTGGCAGCCGCCACAGCAACCCAAGCATCAAAGCAAGAGGATAAGCCTGATAATAACCTCGATGACTTGTTTAACTTAGGCGATTCCAACGACGGGACAGACGCCATGTTTGACTTAGGGGGCGGCAGTGTGAACGATAGCACCTTTGATGATATGATGTATTTCGACAACAAGGATTCCGACATGGGACAGTTCGACGAAGCGTATTTCGGACTTTCATGATGAGGCCCCAAGGCTCGTCTGTATCTATGAATGGTAGTTATAGCGTCCTAGGCTCAGCGCATCGCCGAACCGATCACGAAGGAGATATTAGCCAATTGGCGTATGCAGAGGGCAGCCCTATCGCCGAGGTTAAGAGCCATTCCAGAGACTTCATACCTAGGAGGCAATGAAGTCGGTGATGCAATGGAGTCATCACGCAGATAATCTACCCTATTAAGCCAATAAGTTTTCCTGCTAGCATTGCGAGTGCGGTCCCATTAGTACCCATGAATCCCAGTAATTACTCCAAGGCTCTAGGAATTTTGCTTTTCGCTCGCAGAGAACCAAGAAAATTCGAGTCGGGGGTGATAAACACGGGCGTCATCACAGATAGGGGTATATTCTGAAACTACCAGCATTGATTGATGACGCCGCTTACGACTAGAAAGCTATTGTATACGAATTAATTGGTCTACCCCGAGAGAGAACATGGCGATGATCTCAAATATAAGTAATTGGAATTATTTGTGTGACATTGAGTTGAATTCGATACAATAGGGGACGCACTGTTTAGTCACAGCTTTAGAAGAAGATACGAGGATCCTTCTATCGTGGACCATTATCTGCATATGAGGCTGCTTGCAAAGGTTCCGAATATCTCTTTGGAATGCCGGTGGAGGCCTCTAGAGGTTCATTTAATTCTCAGTGGCTGTTACTTGATATATATGTATATATATAAACACATATATACATCTTGATAACGCTTGTCTAGACTAAGGATCTACCAATGTGGTAGCTGGCTAATACGGTCGACATATACATAATAAAATTCTTTAGACGGGATAGATGGCCATATTTATGATGACCTCCCCAATATAGATGCCCTGGATATCTTTAGTTATCTTATCTCGTGTCCTTCGTACAGAATATATTAGTATATTATACAGTACACAGAGGGGTATATTTATCCAATTAATCTCCGTCCGCGGACCGATATCTTTCATATACAGACAATAAGCGCAAAATACCCCAGATCTCAGAGCACCCCATCCTATATCATCTAGACCTCCACGTTCATTAAACCTAGTAAAACCCACACGGCTCTGCCCCTCCACCTATGAACAGGCACCGCAAAGAGCCCCCGTCATCTAAGGCCCCTGTGTGACATTGAACATGGGCGCCAGCATCTCGGGCACCTTCGCGTTGCGAAGATTCGCCCAGTCGGTATCGAGGAGGCCCCAGGGCTCGTCGGCGTTGACGGTCCCCTGGCGGACGTAGTAGCTGCCCTGGATGCCCCAGAGGGCCCAGTCGCCGTCGTTGCCGGTGACGTATTCGCGGAGGCACTCGAAGTAGGCGTGGTCGTCGTCGGAGAGGCCGTCGTGGGGGCCGCCGGCCATGCCGAAGCCGAACTCGGAGAGGAGCAGCGGCGCGGTGTAGTCGCGCCCCTGCTCGAGCACGAAGCCGTCGAAGAGGCCGTACTGCTGCTTCAGCAGGTCGCAGTTTCCCAGCGCGGCCCGGAACGTCACCGTGAAGCTGTACGCGTGCCACTCCCACACGTGCTTCCCCTGCCACCCGCTCCAGTCCACCAGCCGCCCCAGCCGGATGTGCGTCAGGTCCGTCGCCGACTGCGTCCCGCCCATGATCACCAGCAGGTCCGGGTTGCCCTCGTGCACCCGCTGCGCACCCTGAGTCATGAAGTTGTACCAGTCGTCGCGCCCGTTCATCCCCTGCAGCAGCCACTCGCGCACCTCGTTGCGCAGCGACATGCCGATCACGCCGGGCTGGGTAGTGGACCAGGTCGCCATGGCGGCGAGCCCGTCCAGCCACTCGCCCGTCTTGAAGTAGCGGCTGTTCATGTCGTTATAGCCAAAGCCCTCGTCCCACCAGCCGTTGCCATCGTCGATGTTGCCTACGTAGGTATATATATCGTCAGTCTCTCGTCTCCGGGTTTAGGTAGACGAAAGGGGGAAAGGGGGGGAGGGGGGAAGCTGGAGGAGACACTTACAGCACCAGCTCGCCTTGCTGACGTGATTATCCAGGATGGTCATGATGCCCCTCTCCCACAACGCCGCGATGACCTTCTCGAAGACATCGCGCACCGTCGCGCCGCCGCCGACGAAGGTGTTCTTCTCCGCGACCTGGGCGTACAGGCCGCTCATATCCTCGGCAGAGACGCCCGCGGCGCTCGCGGCCGCGGCGAACGCGTCCGGGACGCTCACGCCCGGGTTCAGCGCGTGGTCGATCGAGTACGTCAGGCGGACGCAGTTGAAGCCCTGCGCGTACACGAAGTCGGCGATGTAGTCGATCGACTGCTTGTTCAGGCCCTCCGGCAGGTTGGTCTCCTGGTGGCCGGCCCAGTTGATGCAGCGGAGCTTCACGCGCTGGCCGTCTGCGTCCAGGATCCAGCGGCTCGACGATGAGAGAGGCAGTTTCTGCGCCGCGGCGGGCAGCACGGCGCCTAGGACGGCGAGGAAGGCGGATATCTTCATCGTGGCAGGTGAATAACAAGCTTACCAGCTCGGGAGCTGTGTGGGCGTTGTCATATACACTATATCGAACGAGCTCGGAGTAGCTGGACGGTTGATATCAGGGACGTCACAGTAAATATCGAATTAGTGTAGACGTGACTCCGTAATCATTAATAACAGCGACAATAAAGCAGCGAGTAGACCAGGTTCACTATGTGGGCTCTCTCTGTGTGCCTCTCCGCTCGCTGCTCTACACAACGTAATGAGAGAAAGGTTAACAGACAGTGGTTAATGGGAAACCCAAGTAATGAAGGGCCCGGAAGCGAGCGTGAACAACTTGCTATATTATAACAACGAGCTCCATAGACGCGAAGACGACTAACTGGAAAGGAAAGAGTGTGATCATGTTTGGCCGAGGACGCCTCATATAGAAGTTGATATCATGCGGCGCTCGCACGACGATCTCAGATAAACCGAAAGACTTGCGTACCTGACCTACCTGAAAGATTCGGCTTTATCCACCTTCCTGATATACCGCTAGACAAGATAACTTGGTATATCTAGTGGAAATAGAATCGCGCATCGCGTATCATGAGATCGGCCGAGGCCAGGGTCTCGAGCCTCCCGTCTGCAGAAAAGAACATCATCATACCCACAACCCACAGCACGCATCTAGGAACGTGCTTGGCCGAGCAAGCTGCCAGCCATCCTTCTCGCAGATGAACGGGGAGCTGCTTTGGACAGTGTTGCATGTGGCGACGAATGCTTGCTCGCTTGCTCCATTGGAGAGAGACATGAACAGACGTATATAGGTATACACACTGCGCACACATATATCTATTCGCACTTACATGAATGATCCTGCGCTGGCACGGTCGTGGGGATTGGCGGTGACCCCTGTTTCTTCGAGGTCGCATGACTTTAACATCTGATTGGCTGTCTCAGTGCGGGCGAGAACAAATGAAGTCGGATGGAGGTGGAGATGGCAGGCTATCTAAGTACGAAAAGGCAGTCAAGCAAGTTTGGGGTGGTCTCCAAGCAGGCCGAGTGATGTATACTTACACTTGAGTGGCCGAGAAGAAGAATGGTTGGATACTAACTAAGGACGAACAGAGATGCCATACCTATTATGCGTGGGGAGAAAAGCCACAAGGTTGCATAACAAGGGTAGCATCACTGGCAGCAAGGAATGTACTTACATGATGTGTCCCATCACACCAATCCATCAATGTCTCCCTCGGTCTGGTAGTATGATGGCTTCGTAACCCTTGCCCAGAGCAATAAAATTATTAATTATAGCTCGGAATCTAGGAATGCATCCAAGGCACGCGATTAATGTTAGTCGCTGACCCCTGTCTCCCCCTTTCCTATAGTCCTTTAAAGGAGAAACAAAGTACCTTTTTTTGTAAGTATAAAACAGCTTTTTTGAACGAAGTCGTAGTCGATCCAAAGAATGGAGATACTTATCTCTAACTAGATTCAGGGGACTTTTCTGTGTACGCCATCCGCTGCTGATCCATGGCGTCGTTGCGCCGCGAACCCGCGTCAACATGTCTGCGCTCAATGACCGATTTGGTAGGTAGGTAGGTACATAGATAGACAACTAATTTGGACTGAGCGTCATCATGAGTCTTAGTTAGTCGGCTTGGTAGGCTGCATACAAGTGCATCTTCGGAGCCTTTGGTGATGGTAGTTCCGGAACAGATCGAAAACAATCCACTGAGAAAGCTGGTTGGATTTTCCACGCGGCCATGACTGCTGTGCAACCGTGACACACGACTGGAACTCGTCAGGTGGAAGCCAAGTGAAGGGATATGAAGCTCCTTCGGAAGTTTTTATACCAGTATCGTTTCGACACGGTCTGTGGATCTGAGCGAACGAAGAACTTGTGTAGATCATCACCTTCAAGGGTGCTCTAGAAAAGAAAAACCGCTAGAGGTATTATTGTGTAACTGCGTCGTTATCATACCGCAAACAAACCTGTTTGAATGCCTTCCGCACCATAAGACATTAATATATAACCCTCTTAACTTTATACAGAACACCCCCCCTCCCCTACCCTTAACTGCTTTCGCGGAGAGGCCAGGTTTGCGCCCACAATATTCGCAGCCGTCCCGGTCTACCGTAGACTCCGGCTCCCGTCCCACCACATATCCTAAGGGTATCACGATTTGGTTGATAACACCACATTTGTCATTGGTTTACTTTATTCCCCGAAGCGGCCGCTCTAGCTTCCAACTCTTTCCGCTTGGACAAAAGGCTCTTGAAGGCACCCAGGCATTGCACCAGCGTCTCCTCGTCGTGGGCGCAGAAACGATAACTCTTCTCATCGGTGATCACCTGAAAACAGTGCCGCTTTGTCTTGCTAATGGGGTCCATGTCCACCACATTGACTATGGTCGAGAGCGATAGGATAAATGAAGCCTTGTACTCGGACTCGTCTTTATACATGATTAGATTCCTCGGTCGGAGAACAGCCCAGCAGTTCTTCCATTGCTTGACACCGCGTTTTCTTCTGAGAATCCAGACCCAGCCCTGCCAGACGATGCGATCCGGGTCGTGCTCGACGTTGAGGCCACTCATTTGGCTTCCATTCCCGTTTGACAACGTTGGGCGTTCTTTTGAAGCCGACCCCAGCCGCGATGCCGATGCGAAGCCTGACCGGGCGCTAAGACTCTCAATGGAGGCGCCGTGAGCTCTTTGCCCGTCGTTGTCCGATAAATCGGATTGGGAAGCAATTTCGTTTCCAGAAAGACCGGAATAATCGTGGTGAGAAAGCCTCCTTGCCGTGGACGGTGCAGACCTGGAGGTTCGCGGGTCCATAGGCTCGGGTGAACTTGTTATTATCCTTTCGCTATCCAGCGGTAGATGCCTGCCTTCTGGCCCGGTCTGTAGTATGGCGTCGGGAGCAAAGGATTGCCGGCGGACGACGGGACTTGCCAGGAACATATCCTCTTCCTCCTCTTCAATTCTCGCGTCCTTCCTGATCAAGTCAATCCATTCTTGCGCATCTTTAGGTTCCGGCGCCTCAAAGTGATAATTCCGCGCGGGCGAGAACAGACCGAAGAGGTTGTGTCGCTTCTGCTTCGGGTCCTTGAGCGGTGTAACGGCGGATAGGTCTGACAGGTAGATCACATGCCGGAGTTTGCTTTCATTGTCCGACTTATAAATCGAGAGGGTCTTCGGTCGGAGCACTAGATAAACGGGTTTCCATGACTGTAGACACGCACTGATTTAGCCGCCGTATGCGCTTTGATGGATGACGTGGAATAATCGACAAACCAGCTTACCTTTGTCTTCTGGGCGCGTTTATGAACATAGCCAGATTTGAGAACGCGGTCAAACTCGAAACTTCCATTTTGATTCACTGGGCTAGATGTCGACATGCCGAGTGGACTACGGATACGACTCGATTGGGGATTTGCGGGCACAGCCATCGCGGAAGAAGAAATACTAAGCATCGCACCACGACCGGTTAGTCCGGCGCCGGTGGCTTGGGGCACACAGCGAGTTGCCGTCTCGGTGGTCATGGCTGCGTGAACGACGATTCTCTCTGTGGCTATTGTCAAATCCTTATTGATTAAATATTACAACTTGTACGGTGGGCTGGAAATAGCCTGGTGCGTGATGTGTGGTTATGGTGCGTGTTGGAGAACTATAATACGTGGCGAGTATCGAGAGGTATCGAGTATCGAGTATTGATAAGAGTAAATAAACAGAAGAAGCAAGGGGAGAGATGGCGGCTTGTTGGGAATGGGAAGCTCAAAGCCGAGCGCGATTAACTTAAAGCGTTAAAGCAAGAGATGCCCAGATGAGCGGAAAGCATTAGTACATTATTTAGTACATTAGTTGAATAGTGAATGAGCCCAGAAGGAGGTCCAGAAGGAAACGCTTAACACCTTGTGTGTGGTGTACGAATAGCAGGTTGTTAACAAAACCCAAAAGTGTCGGCGGCCGCAATGAGATGGTACACGTAGGTGGTAAAGGTGGTAAAGTTGCAGGTAAAAAGGGAGGAAGCAGCTGTGATTACGGCCAGTGGCCAGGACGGGGTAACGGGGTAGGAGTTGTTGGAATGCGCGCCGCCCCTCTGTCACTGATCAACCAGATTCAGTACCGGCTCGGGAATGGTTGGGTTGCAGAAGTACATGTATGTATGTATGTATGTATGTACATACCCTAGGTAGCTCCGAGATCAGCGAAATCCGTGTCGCAGACTTGGTCATTGCCGGCCATTTTGAGGAGACGAGAAGAAAACAAATGGAATAATTACCTGTAAACTCACTTGCTAATACATACATATAATCGATACTATATGTAACATTGAAATTGCGATATAATGCCTAGTACCTACATAGTAGGTAGATACCTAATTTTATCTGTTCCATATGTGGTAGTCACTTGGGTCGGGCACTTTCTTAGATCCTGATTGGTCTTGCGTAATTAAATACACATGGAAGCATTTCATTACGCATGGCCTGACTAGAACATACACATAGGTATGTGTATCCTAACACAGATTGTCCTCATTACCATCCAGATGCTTAGGTATAACTATCTAGATAGGCACGATTGCTGTAATGCTAAGTGATTTATCTTGACATAAGAACAATTTAATAAGCGGTTAACGTAATCAGCATCTTTTTGTTAACCTTTAGGGGGTATCATCAATACTACTAGTTAGTCTATAATAGGTAATTCGCACATCCATAGAGACCCAATTCCAAACGATGTTCGTTTTTCCTTACTTCTTGTCCTTGCGCTTGGGCTCCGGAATCTGAACCCCCTTAGCGCTCCCCCATACACTATCCGAGACCTTCCTAGGTATCTTGCGACCCCGGAGTCTCTGATCAATGAGCCACATGCCCACAACGAACTCCGCCCTGTCCAAGACGCCCGCCTTGCGGCTGTCCACCAGATCCCATACCTCCGCGAGCTCGTCCAAGGGGAGCCGGCTGCGCGACCACATGTCCCGCACCACTAGGTTAACCACCAAGTCTCCGGCGTCCTCGTGCTGGCTAGATTCTAGAAAAAGGCCACGGTTGCTGGCCCAGACGCCCTCGTAACGCTTGCGCTCTCGTGCCGTGATCTCCTCGCGCCAGCGCTTTCGAGCCCCTTCGTGATGCGAGTGCTTGTTGCCGTGGCTGAGCTTCCCGAGCGGCTTCCGGTGTCGCGATTGAGCTCTAGAGCCCTCATCGTCGGATTTGTTCGGCGGCTGCCGCAAAGTTTGTCGCATGTGAGGTGTTCGCCGTCGCGCCGGAGGTGGCGGGGGATTGACTACTGTAGTTGGTGTCACCCGAGAGGATGCGAGAGAGCCCGCCACTATGGCGCTAGTGAGTGAGTCCAGCGACAAAGTTGAATCCGTACATCGCGGAGCTGGAACAGGAGGACGTCCGCCAGGTGAAGAAGTAGAGACGGTCTGGGCAGAAGAGGGTCGCACTGGTCGTACAAGATCAGGAGTTGGCGTCCGAGATCTACCTCTACGTGGAGAGTCGGGCGGCACTGACAAAGCAGAGACAAAAGTATCGTTCGATGTAGTTGAAAAAGACCTACGGAGCTGAGTTACTGTACTCCCCTGGAGAATCCCGTCTACTGGCATGGCGGCTTCCGAGGTGTTGTCTACGGGAATTGGACGTTGTGGCTTCGGTTTGATAGCTGGTCGCCTTCTATCTTTACCCGCAGGGGCAAGTTCTTCGGCCTCGTCTGGTAAAATCTTTTGAGAAGCTGTTCGCCTTGGCCGAGGCGAAAGGATCACGGTCTCGGTCCGGTTGATCGACCTCGGCGGTGGTGTAGATGCCCGCGGCTTGCCTCTGGGTTGTAAAGCTTGAGATTGTACAGCTACATCGACTTCATTTCTTGTTCTTGCTGGTGGAGGAGTAGGTGGGCGGTTCTTTGATTTGATGGCAGCGTTTGGAGGTTGTCCAGCTCCCCCATGGGCGGCCTCCTTCACCGACGCTGGAGGAGATGCAGATGCTGCTCTCCCCCAAGCTAGGGAACCAGCCTGTCTGGACGGAGACACGTCGTACTTAGCGATAGGGCTCATTGTCCTCGGGGGTGTCATAGGTCGTAGTCTGGGCTTCACTCCGAGCGATTGCCAGCTATCTGACACCATAATGGGCTTTTTGACAGGATCGGTATCGTCATCCTTCTTCTCAAACAAGGATATTAGAGCATTTGTAGAGGCAATCGATGTTGCATCTGTTGCCAAGTCGAGGCTCGTCACCGAACTGGTAGCACTGTAACCACCCGTACTGCCATTGCGGGGCCTTCTAGACGTTTGTTGTACGTATGGATGCGATTGGGCCGTGTGATGGGGGCTAGGGGTACCGGACCGACTCACAGCCAGCGCTGCGGCTATGAATGAAGGGGATCGAGGATCTGCTATTGCATGCTTGCCCGGAAACCCTAGATAATGGGAACCATTATTCTGTTGTAATGCTTGCTGTTCCGGAATGCTACTACTCGTTGTTTGTCGGCTTATCGGTTGGGAAGCTTTGGCTCGGGTAGGTGGACGTGAGAGGCTGTGGTCTCGCGATTGGTCTCGGGATACGTCCCGCGATGCATCTCGCGATGCTGAGGTAGCTGCGATAAGCGCCCTATTGTCAGGATTTTGGAGCTCGGCTGCAGAATTGGGCATTGGTTTCAACAACGCCTTCTGAAAAGCAAGGGATGCGCCTCGCAGGGCAACCTTGTCATCGTGGCTCTGATTAGGGGTCACGGGTCTATACATGAGGCTTGGTGACGACGAGGACCGCCGAGTTCGAGGCCCTAGAAAGATGGAAGCGGTTCATTTACACAAATATTTGCAGTCGGCAGCAGCAACAATATGTACGGTCATCTAATGAGTGGTAATACACGAACGGTTGAAAACAAAGCCTACCTGCCTCTCTCTATCCGGTGGGTGAAGTCCGATTTACGTGTAGGGTTCATGTTAGGAGGTAGGTTTCGAAATGATCAAGACGCTACCTTTAAGGTAGGTTAGCTCCTCGGAGGTAGATAGGGCTGAAACACCGGACAACGCGGCGCAGAATACCTATACGTAACGCGCTAATAGTTACCTCCTTAAGTAGCGGTTTTAGAGCTGTTATACATGTACCTAGGTAAGCTGTGCGATCATCCCCTCATCCCCTATTGCATCATCAGGTCAACGCTGAACGCCAATCGGACCCAATTATCTTCTTAACATCCCAGGTACCTACCTAGGCTGCTAGGCTAGGTAGGTACAAGGTATGGATACACTTGTCGTGACCATTCAAGATACATAACTAATTTCACACCATGAACAGAATTATGAGGCATCACATACTCGAAGTTGGCCAAATAGTTGACTGATGACTTTTGAATTCACGATCATCTACAAATCAATATGAATCCGTGCCTTGAACGCCTAAACCGACGCCATTTCCGGTTCCAGTTCTTGTGCAGTTCCAACATCTCTAGCTTATCAACTCCTCGCCTCCAATCCCTCCAGATATGTTCCAACAACAGAGGTTCCGATATAGTTGAGCACTATGAGAGGTGGGATCAAGGATGCGTGCCAGCGGCCGGTTTCGACGAAGACCGTTTTACCGGAACTGGATTCCATATATGCAAAGCCTTGAGACCGGGGAAGTCCTATGATGCAATTAAAACAAGTACAGGAAACAAGATGACTGGTACGTTGTGCAATGGAGAGAAAAAAAGATAATCAAACACAAGTAAGAATCGAATGTCCGCCGATGGACGCCGTACTGATCGATCATTGAATACGTGAAGACCATATTCCATGAGTCGTAATCGTCATTTGCATGGCCCTCGGAAACTCATAATCATCCAGGATTAAAACACACACAAGTCAGTTAGTACGCATCCTCGTCAGTCCACTCGCTTCCCGAGATGATTCGGTTGCCTTCAGCATCCGTGCCATGACCAGCATGCCCGGGTGGCGGGAACCCTCGTTGCCGTTTGGCCTGGTTTGCCTGCGGCCGCGAGTACCCGCCCTCAGGGGTAAACCGTTTTCCTCTTGCTGCTCGCACCTTGGCGTAATAAGTGTCACAAGCATCCGGCTCGGGCTCCGAGTTATCGTCGTACGTCTCCCAGTTCTCCGATCCAGACACGGCCGTGGACGTATTGGAGATTTGTCTCGGGGGAGGCGCTTGAGGATAGGCCGACTGCGCGAGTCGTTCACTCTGTACCGACGCGTGCGGCTCATACCCCTCGTAATAGTGATAGGACCTCCCCCGGTCGTCATACACGTCCTCCGGTTCTACGGCCCGGACATTGGCACTCGAGCCAGATCCGGGGCCTCGATAAGGGTTGGAAGGGGTTTCTAACTGAGGCGGTGGCATAAGTTCCCGCATCTTAGGAGGCGGTGCTCGCGTGAGAGGGTGGCCGGGGCGTAGGGGACCCTGTGCTCGTGATTCAGGCCGAGGTCTTTCGGGAGAGTTGTTGCCGTGCTTGAGATTGGATAAGGGTGCTCGTGCCGGTATTCTAGAAGGGCTTCCCTTTGGATCCTTAGGTGCCTGACTGGCGGCTGGACCGGGTATTCTCTTGAAAGTGCCATTCGCAGTAGGTGTCTTCGACCGTGGTGGTATGACAGACGCCTTGCTAGCATTGCTATTGGCACGGCCGATTGTCGCTGGTTTCTGCATCCTATTTGCTGAAGGCGGAGGACCTGCTGGTGTCTTCGCTCGTGCGCCTGGAACTTGCTTGGGAGCCTCAGGCTCTAGCAGGTCAAGGTATCTCTCACCGTGCACAAGGAATGGGCGACCGTATTCATCCTCCCATTTTCCCAGCATCTTGGCAAGCTCTGCCGCAACTTTAGGAAGTTCTTTGGCAATTCTCTTCCTCATCTTTTCCTCTCTCAGAAGCTTCCCGGGGTCTCGTCTTTCTCCCTTTTGGCCACGCATCATGAGTCGCGATGCATCCTGACTCGACGTTGCAAGCTCATCTCGGTCGTGAACGAGCGTTCGGTGCTTCTCTACAAGCGCTAGAGTGGGCGCACGCTGTTCTCTCAAAGCCTCAAGTCGAGAGATCTCACTTTCGTGGGCTTCTAAGAGGGCATCGCTGTAGACGTCAGAAAATGCCGGCGTGAACTCGAGCATTTCATCCTCAGAGAAGTACAACGCGTCCCACAATTCCTGCAGTTTGCATCGCGCATCTTCTACGAACAGATGCAGATTCTGTCGCTTGAGCTCATTTAATCTTCCTAACTCGTCTTCAAACTCGTTGATTTGTCGAACTCCACAACCACGGTTGCTGTTCAAGAACGCCTTACGCTCCGATTCCTCAACACCCAACTTCTCCCACAGTGCTTCGACAGCGGCCTTGAGGTCTTTCAGGCGCTTCTCGCGACTCTTTTTCTCTTCTGCTAGCTTGTCCCTCTTACTACGGAGCCTGGCCAGGTCTTCTTCGTGTAGGCCTAGCTGCTCGGGCGCATCGCGATAATACTTCACAATAGCACCGTCGGTCTGAGCTTGGGGAGTGCCTAACTCCGCCCACAGTTGAATGATATGCTCTGCTGTAGCCTTAACCGTTGTGACTCGTCGATTATACTCCTCGTACACTCGAGTGAACTCGTCATCTAGTTGGTCAACATAAGATGGTGAGAGATCAAATGTTGTCGGAAGAGACTGGTTCGGTCCCGTCGGCGGCAGAGCGATTCTT
This sequence comes from Xylariaceae sp. FL0662B, assembly GCA_022376535.1. Taxonomy (NCBI): domain Eukaryota; kingdom Fungi; phylum Ascomycota; class Sordariomycetes; order Xylariales; family Xylariaceae; species Xylariaceae sp. FL0662B. Next base: position 124,002 of record JAJJKD010000110.1, read on the forward strand.
ACAAACGTCGGCTCAAGATGGGAGGAATAAGATTCAAGAGCTTCAACAAGTTCTATAATCGGGTCAGTGGGTGCCCACTAGTACCATTCTACGTGGAGTCGCCTCCATCACGGAGAAGCTGAACGTACTCTGGACTTGCTCAAACCGCTCACGGTGTAACTTGCTTATTTGCGTGTGCTTCTCTTTCAGCACCGTTAAACACCTCGTTAGTGGGAAAGTGACTTGGAGATCGCCATTCTCTGCGTTATAATTGTGTTCTGATCGCCTGCCGTCAAGGGAGACTTCCATTTGGCGAATTCTGGTAATAATCCGCTCGGCCTCGTCGAGCATTTCCTTTTTCTCTGCTGTGACCGACTTGACTTGGTTGTTCAAGGTCTCGGAGAGCGCTGCAAAGAGCTGGGACGATTCGTGTCAGTCTGATATTTGTGGGATGGAATCACACTGCCTACCTCGGACTCTCTACTTTCACGATCATGATTAGGAACGCCAATCTCGTCAAAAAGACCATGCAGCTGGCCGATTATTGAATTGACTTGTTGGGAAAGATAGCTCGCGTCCATGGTGAAAGTATATTTCGGGTCGCCGGCGCGTATAATATGACAAGCTGTAGTTGAGGTAATATTTACAAGGTGTTGTCGGCCGGATAACTCGCGCTCGTGAAGGGTAGATAGATGCGAGTACTTGGGGGGAAACGAAGCCGGCTATTGGGACCTGTGGGGTGCTACAGGTTGCCCTCTCAAACCAGAGTATTAGGTAGTTGAACCAACAAGCGAGTGAATAGACGGTGGTGTAGACAAATGCGCGCGGTCTTGGTCAGGTAGCCCGGAGCCTAGAGAAGCTCAGGTGAAGGCATCCCAGGCGAGTAAAAAACGCAGCAATCGATATGGCACGATATACATGCAGATGGAAGGTGAAGAAAATTGTTGAGGTATTCGTCCTATCGTGTCTTAAAAAAAGCACTGGGGACTTAATGGAGGGGAAGTTTGGTTCAGGTCCAGGCCGATCATCAACAAATCACAGGCTCGGGTTATTATTTGCCAGGTTTGCATTCAACACACTGACCAAGCAGGGTTACACATATCATCACCACGGCAACGGCTCAATTTAGCACGCTAGTGGCCAGTTTCAAGAGCTGCCCCACGGGCATCTACTGCACTATGCACTCTGCGCACCATCATACATTAGGTACATGTATGTATGTACTGTATATCGGTACATCAATGATACTCTAGCCTATCGATAGAGCTCACTTATAGCCCCAATCAAAACAAATCACGGTTCCCAAAACAGACAATTCGACATCATCAACTGCCAAGTATTGTATGGAGCAATTCTAAGACACCGGATATCGCTGTTCACTTCAAGACAAATGCCTATTTAATGAGAGACATGATAGCTATTAGTTTAATGTCTATATATAGTCTCTCTAAGTTTATAACAAGCTAAGAGAATCAACTTTCCAAGAAGAGAAAACAACTACCTTCAAGGTCACTTGGCCTAACTGATATGTATAACAAGAGTCACCTACCTACTTAGGTACGACTATATATTTCTGCCCATATGCATGTAACCTGCTTGCAGGTACTTAAGATCACTTACCTGGTAGTGGGGTTCTTTGAAGCTACTAAAGCATGCTCCTTACCATCGCGCCGTGTTTAATAAACAGGAAACTGTTATGCCGGACTAAACTGGTAGATATCGAGTTACCGATAACCTTATTCGGTTATCTGATAATCTATATCTCATTTAGATAATGTTCCACAATACATACATATATCTAAGATCGGTGTTTCAGACATGACCACTATAAAGGTCTTTCGATTAATACATGTACATAGGAAATCCGTAGCCAAATATTCATGGTATAAGCGTAGAAATATCACCCATCACCCTTTTTCTTCGACGTTGTTTCATAATTCATTCTGGATTAATAGATGAAAATGGATGGTATCTATAAAAGTAGGCTATATATTTCAGTCACACATCTTACTAACGTCGAACATAAGTCGTAGGTACCCCAGCCTCAAACCTGATCATGTCTAAGGGTGTGAGATCTGTAAAACTCAACATATCGAATCTACTTAAACCTCCATCTCCTTCAAATAGCTCTCAACGCTCTGCATCTCAATGCCCCTCTGCGTGTTAAGCGTCCGATCCAAGTCCCACGCGACGCCCTTACCTGCCGCCCAAACACTAGCATACTTCGCCATTCCATCGTCCGGATTCTCTCGCAACCTCCCCTGCAAGAACTCACGATCCCACAGCTCCCTCTTCCACTCGCCCCCGAACCTCCGCTCCACCAGCTCCGCCACGCGTGCATACGTGAGCGTGTCACCCGCGATGTAGACGACCTGCCTCCGGACGCCGGCGGGCACATAGACGACCTCGGCCGCCATCCTCGCGATATCGCCGACCGCCGTGACCGTCAACCTGGCGTCCCAGGCGCCGAGGGCGCGCACGACCCGGCGGCCGCGGTCGACGACCCCGAAGGCCGGCAGGAACAGGAAGCTCATGAACAGGCCCGTGGTGACGACGACCCAGTCGGTGGTGGTTGTGGTTCCCCCCGCCGTCGACTCCCTCAGGATGCCCCGCACCTCGAGCTGCTCGTCGAAAAGGTCCTGCGCGCTGCCCGCGCCCACGGCGTCGTAGTCGATGCCCCACTGCCAGGGGAGGTAGCGGGCAACGCCCGCCTGCAGGACCGCCCGCGCGAGCTTGACCTGCGTGCCCGCCGGCAGCCCCATCCCCGCGCACGCGACGACGGTGTGGAAGCGCTTGAACGTGGCCGCGAGCTCCGGCACGGACGCGGTCGCGATGTCGCCGGCGACGAGGTCGGCGCCGAGCGACCGCAGGTGCTCGTTCTGCTGCTTCTTTTGCGGGTCTTGCGTCGAGATGGTTGACTCGCGGAGCAGGACTGTGAGTTTTCCGCCCCGTCGCTCGGGGTGCTTCGACAGGGCCTCGAGCACCGCCGTTCCTAGCTCCCCGGCGCCGATCACGAGAGTGGAGGGCGATTCAGCCATATCGCGGTTGCTCTCTCCTATCGGGTAGCGTTATGAAGGCACCTTTGATAGATATGTCTTATAGCCGGGCGTAAAGGCTGCATGACGCCGGTACGAGTATGACTTGAGTGAGACCCCTTTATAGACGGCGCCTTGTAGGGTTCCTAAAGTCATGATGACAAATGCCTATAACTAGCCGGTCCACTATGCCTAGACCGATCGCGGGGGCTATTCATCTCCGAACCGCAAAGCCCGTGTTGCTTCACTGTTAGACGGCCTTAAGGTCGTGTTCCACGTGCAAACTCCGGGTCTATTTTCACGTCTATCTGTATCGACAAAAATTCGCAACATGATTCGGTCCATGAATTAGTAAACCACTCGGTGACCTTCCAATATAATGCGGACCTACCACACCTCACCCCGGTTTTTTTTATAGAACCTCTTTCAACAGCATACCTCTCATTTGCCATTAATAACGGAAATCCTGTGGCTAGTACGCTTATTGTTGAAGAGAAAACATTAAGGATTTTTATAATATATTTTATTTTGTATTTAACCCAATATTCGTTATAGTAGGGACTGTTAAAGTTAGATGGTAAAAAGGGGGATTAGTGGGAGTTATAATGGAGGTCCGCTTTATATTACATTAGAATATGGGATTGTATATATTTCGGTCGGTTTCAGGGAATTAATCGATACTACCTAGCAGCTAGGCAACAAATAGCTTCACATGACATTCGAGGTTCACAGGAGACTTAGCAGACCACAAGAACGAAAATTAAGTCGTAATAATATTCAGCATCTGAAAAACAAAGTTCTCAACACAAGACAAAAGCAAGCTAATGAGAATCAGGGCTCGCACCGAGGGAAGCGTTACATACAAAAACAGTGTTCATACAATCTGATCAATTCAAAACTGTCAGTCAGCTCAGGTACCCGATATTCTTTCTACTAATATACCGCCGTCTTAACTACACTTTCAATTTCTTCTAGCAAAGGCCCGTTTCACTCTGTTACCCTAACCCAGAACTCGGCCCGTCACGCTTGCAGCACTCCGGTCCTTCGTCTGAGCCTTCTTCAACGCTTTACCCATGTGAATCTCGTTTAAAAACCCAGCTGGTCGGCCACCAGGTGCTGCAGCTGGCAAATCACCTGCAGCAGGTGGTGGAGGCGGAGGCGGAGGGGCCATGCCTGGAATTGGGGGCGGAGGAGGTGGAGCTGCCGCAGGAGCTCCATACCCCGGCATTGGCGGAGGCGGAGGTGGCGCCGCTGGGCTCGCTTCTGGCAGAGGTGGAGGTGGAGGTGCCGCCGGTGGCTCTGTCATCTCCTCGCTATGCGATGTCGGGACTGGGGGAGGGCTGAAAGGCGCCGAAGCGACAGCTGGAGAAGCGCCGGCAGACTTATCGCCTGCGGCCGAAAGTGGCCGAGGTGGTCCCATAGAACCGAATAACAATGATGCTAGCTGGGCAGCACCGGCAGCAGGGCGATCGTCATCCGAGTCCGAGTCCTCTTCCTCATTCCCAGAGCCCCATTCATCGTCTGTGTCAGGTCGCTTCCGAGAGATTGGACCGGTAGGCTGCGGTGCAACAGGGGCCGCAGGTTTGGCCTCCTGAGTCATCCGGTAGAATGGATTGGTTGATGTTTCTGGCTGAGGTGGCGGCGGCGGAGGAGGAGCAGGAGCAGCTGGCGCAGACGCAGATGTTGCCGCCGGCGACTCCGAAGACTGCGACAACATTCGTCTATAAGGGTTCCGACTCTCTGTCTCGGATGGCGGACTCGTGACAACAGCGGGGGGAGACGTCACAGTCGGAGTCACCACAGGGGGTGGTGCAGGTGCAGGCGGTGGAGTTGCCTTCCGCTCCAGCTCCTGGCTGCCTACCTGGCTGCCACCAAGGGTTGGTGTGGATGCTTGGGGCGTAATTTGCTGGGGACCCTCGTCCTCATCGGAAGAGCTTGATTCTGCCATAGCTTCAAGTTGTCGCTGGAGCTCAAGTTCTCGTTGACGAGCGGCTTCGATTTCGGCGCGTTGGGCAGCCAATTTGGCTTCTTTCTCCTTAGCTTCAGCCATCGCGGCCTTCTTTCTCTTCTTTTCCTCCTCTTTCTTGAGCTTGCCTTGACGCACTTGCTCTTCTAGTGCCTTGAGACGAGCAGATGCAGCGTCACGCTCTCGTGCAATCTCGTCTTCTTGTTCTCTAGCCGCATCCCTGTTTGAAGTTAGCCTCACATGATAAATTTCAAAATAGCCGATACACTTACTCCATTTGCTGGGTGGCTCGCTGCTGTTCTTCATGCTCTCTGGCGAGTCGCTCCTCTTCAGCCTTCTTCGTAGCTTCTTCCTCTGCAGCCTTCTTCATAGCTTCTTCCTCTTCGGCTTTCCTTGCAGCGTCTTCACTTTTCGCACCTTTGCGTGCAGGTGGTGGAGGCGGTCTCTTAGTTTCTGCCTTGGGCGCCGGTGGCGGCACACCTTGCTCCTCAGCAATCCTAGCCTGACGCTCAGCCTCACGGCGTGCGTCTTCCTCCTCTGCCTGGCGGAGCTTAGCCGAACGTTCCTCTCTTTCTCGCTCCATTCGCTGAGCGGCGGTCTCTCCAGGTTTCGAGGGGGCCTTAATTCCAAGGGCTGCCAGCCGCTCGGCCATACGCTGTTCTGCCTGCTGTTTAATGAAAGCGGCCCTCTCTTCCGGCGTCTTATACGATGAGTATGACCCGCCGCCGGGCGCGGGAGACCTGGCAATGGGAGGTGTAGCAGTGCGAGATGCTGACGACGGGCTATCAAACCGAGTTGGCGGCGCCTCCGCCCTAACAGGTTCTGCAGTGGCAATTCGCCCGCCGCTACGATCTTGAGCTCGAATTCGAGTAGCTCGGCTTGAACGCTGCAAATCAAAGATGAAATCTCGAACCTCATCTTCAACGCCGAGTCCGTCCTCCCACCTCCTTTTCTCGTGCTCGTTGGCAGAGCTTTGGCCCCCCTCCTTAAGGTTGTCTTCGATCCCTCGTGAGAACTCCCGGACGCTGTCCTCCACGTCCCGAACCATGCGCTCATTGTTCTCCTTCTCAGTTCGAATCGTTAGGTTCTCCGCTTCCAATCTCTTTGCTGCGTCCCCATCGTCACCACCAACATCAACCTTCTTTCCTGTCAGCGCAGCGGTCCTTTGCTGCATCATAGCCTTGGCCCTAGCCTTTAGGCGGTCCGATTCCGTGATCGTACCTCCTGGCCCGGTGCCGATAATATGTGAAGCAGTTCCAGGATGAGCTTTGGCGTCTCTGAGCCGGAAAAGCTCGAGCTTTGCATCAGCAATAGCTTTCTCAGTCTTCCTCACTTGGGAAGCTAATTCAGGAATCCTGTCAGTCAGATTCTGCAACTGACGTTTGAGAGCTCTCCGTTCGGCTTCTGAGTCGCCGCTTGCAAATGCCGCGTCAGGATGAGCGTCAATCTCCTCCTGGATTCGTCGAATGCGACGGTATAGTTCGTCAGCTTCACGACGATCACGCCTATCAAGGATATCATCTTCTTCGGCTGCTGCCTCGTCTTTAAAGTCCATAGCGTCGAGAAGAACCTGTTTCTCACGAATCTTTTTCCTCAACTCATCAAGTGAGAGTTCATCGTTCGACGTTACGGATCCTGGAGATTCCGGCCGAGGAGACACGTTGCCAACCCTGCGTCGTGCACTCGATCTATATCCAACCTCGTCGTCATTATTTTTGAATACAGTCGCATCTTTCCGTCCAGCGCCCAAACCACCGTTGTTTCCCTTGAATGAACGGCTCTTTAGGTAGCTAACTCCAGTTTTCTGGGGAAGCAAGGCAGCTCCAGATGTCTTGCGGAAGTCAGACTCCTGGTTCAACATAGACTTGATAGTGCCGAGCGATTCAGTGAAATTGCGAGTGGATGGCGGTACAAGCTCGGGCGGCAGAGTATTGGGGACAGGGTAACCGTTCAGCTTTCTGTAAATGAGGTGCATAGCCACGGCAAACTCATCAAGATTAAGTTTACCCTTGTTTCCGTTGTCCGCAAGAGTCCAAATCCGCTCGAGATCAGTCTTTTCCAGACCACTTTGACCCATGATCTCGATTGCCTGGTCTCCACCGATGAAGCCCTTACCAAGGCCATCCCATGCTCGGAATAGTTGATCATATCGAGTTTTCTCGTCCTTAGTGATAGCCCAGGGAATCACTGCATTCCCAGCCAGCCCAGTGGTGGTGTAATTTTGCTGCTCACGACCGGCTTGTGGCATCATCCGAGCCTGCAATGCGTCGATATTGGGTAGTCCACCCGCGGGAGCATTAACTAGACCCCATTGGCCAGGCTTACCAGTTGGCTGCGCATTGAGAGGAGCTGCACTTGCAGGAGACAACCCTCCCGGGAAGCCCGTGGGCATCGGCGGCATTGGCGGCATGGGTCCGCTGTACCCGGTAGGCTGTGGGTTACTCATACCTCCTTGGAACCCGGTCGGCTGAGGCTGCATATTCTGGCCAGGAAATCCTGTAGGCTGGCTTGGAAATCCCGTCATCTGGGACTGGAGTAGGTGAGAATTTGACTGCAATGGCTGGGGATGTTGTATAGTCGGTGGGGTCGACGTATTCTGCCTAGTAAACTCTGGAGCGTTGGTTGCGCCCCCAGAACTGCTATTCTCCTCCGCGATACTAAAATTTATGATATCGACCATGCTCGAAACTTCGTTCTTGATGCTCTCCGGTAGGGTCTCCGGCATTGGCTTTCCTATGAGTTTCAAGTTGCAAAGATACATGGCTAACGCGAATTCTGGAAAGTGTAATTCGCCTGATCGCGTAGTGTCTGCGAGGGTCCTGTAATTCCGTATCAGATAGCTATTCACATGGGAGCAGTATTCAACCGTCATACCAGATATGCGATAGAGCATCACCATCCAATCTAGATCTCAGAAGAAGATCCCGAGCCTTCTCCCCAGACATTGTCATACCATCCCCAACGGCCGATTTGAACAGCGTTTCAAATTTTGCTTGGTCTTGGGCCGTGATGAAGGACAGACGAATGTTCGGGATCTTGTTCGCTGGCTTCGGAGCTCTTCGTCCCGGAGATTGAGTACCGGCAGCACCGCCAGTCTTGAATGAAGCAGCCATCGCGCTGAAACCTGTCGGCTGAGCATTTATCGTTGGGGCGGGTGCAGGGGCTGAAGGGGCCGGTTGCGTGGTCGAAGACGAGAAGGAACTCTGCGATGGCAGTTGTTGGTTCTGTTGCTGCTGATTAAACTGGTTCTGATACTGCTGCGGGATCTGTGGCATCGGCGGAATGCCTGTCTGATAGTTTTGCTGTGGAGGCGCTTGACCGGGAAAGCCGGTAAACTGAGGTTGTAGACCTTGGGAAGACGGTTGAGATAGTCCCGTTGGTTGGGGTTGCATGCCCTGAGTACCGGGGAAGCCCGTATATTGTTGATTCAAGGGCGCCTGGCCGAAACCTGTCGGCTGTGGTGCGAATGGGCTCGATTGCTGTCCCGGTTGTCCCTGAGGCTGCTGACCTGGACCACCAGCCCCCATAGCAAAAGAGTTGCCATATTGTTGGGGACCGGGCCGCAAGCCATTACCACCTAGAAACGAGTTGGAATTCGAATACATGATCCAAATGAACTAAGGGCAGAGCTGCGAAAGTCGAGGAGAGCAGCGATGGCTCCCCGGTAGTGATGATGGGGAGGCAAGAAAAGCTATTGCAGATGACGACGCAGCATTTCTCAATCAAGATTCAACGGGCACCTCAAGTAGGTAGGTAGAACAAGGAGTGGCTGGGCACAATTTTAGTTGGTGAATGGCTTAAGGTACATATGTATAGCGGGTGGGATGAGTGGACCCGAGCCCGGAACTGTATGTGTGTGGTACTACTTAGGTACTAAAGGTATATACATGTAGGCAGTACGTGCTTACCTAGATACGGGGCATTCATGAGGTATGTGGAACATACATACCTGCATACTTACATACATAACGGAAATTATCCATTCATTTTACATACTAGCAGTACATGGATACACGTTTAATTACATGCCGTAATTTGAGCTAAATTTTCCTTAGGAAGTACTTCGTAGGTACGTAGCGTATCGCGACGCGCAGGTCCAAGGGAATACAGGTATAACCGCGAGTCATCACCTACCCTAGGCTGTGACGCAGCAGATTCACAGAAAATGAAGTGTCAGCATTGGGTATTACATGAAGTATACTGTTAATCTTGGGTAAGTAGAATACTAGAGTATAACTCTTTCTAAAAATAATAATTATTGAAAAGAAAAGAGGAAGAAGAGAGACAGAGAATCGTCAAAGGGGGTGTTGAAAAGATGGAAGCAATCTACATATCTATCATATTCACTTATTATCGAAGTGATTAAGCAACTCACTTCACGAGTATTTAAAGCTATTATGTTCAGAAACAGTTTCTGGTTTCATTTGTTCTTATCCTAGCGAATCCCCAATTGACCATTTGCCTTCCTTGTTAACTGCCTAGATTGGATTATTGCTTCTAAATAGCTTCAGCTTCCAATCTAGCCGAGGGAACGGACTTACTGAATTAGATGAGAATGTTGGCTAGTTACTCAAATAGCTATAGCAAAATGTAGATTGTTATAGTTCATCCCACATGTCTTCATAACAGGCATTGCGAGCAAGTCGACGTTGTGAGCTTATAAAATTTGTATTGAAAGTTTGAATGAGTAGTTGTCATCATGCTTCTATAGAGAAATCCTGGCGTTTTTCACTAATTGTTTATATTATAAATGGGAATGTGTGAATATTAAACTAGCTTAAGTTCTTTAAACCTTGACGTCCTTCATGACAGCTATGTATTGAAACGCTTGAGGTATAAGGCAGTACGACGATAAGTTAATGGTTTCCCAATGGTGGGCTATTCCGAGCAGTTGAACACTGATATCCTAATACATATTTTTATAAAACAAATAAAAAAAGAAAAAAGAAAATAAAAATAAAAAAGGTAAGAGAATTACTTGCAAAACTCGTGATATAACAAGACTAGCTCTAAATAAAGTCAACACTTGAGAAATCAGACGCACAGCTATGAATAGAACATGTCACTATATCTGCCAACATTGTCTGCTTCTATGAACTTTATTCTTCTTAGGCGGGCGGTTACATCCTTAAAGTATCAGAAACTTTAGATTGGACTGCTAGCGTGCAGGAGCATATATGACAAACCCAACCTTATCCATCAGATGCAAGGAAGCTTTGGAAGCTCTTAGGTAGTATATGAGAGCTTAACTCTACCTATAGTGTCTCGTTATAGCCCCAAAACAATGGAGAACCAGATATCAAAATATTCCTGTTATGATATGTACATACCTTCTCACTCTGTTAAGCGCTCGTCTTTCCCCTAACCACACATTAAGCTCTTATAACTACAACAACTTCTAGCATAGAAACCAGGTACTCAACATCTACTTATATGTAGATAGCAGTTACAATCCCTCCAAGCTAAACGAGCTTTCTTTCTAAGAAGCAACCAACTCCTTTATTTCATATGGGTACGCTCTTCAGATAAGTTTAACACAGTCTCCCTCCACCATATTCTAGGTAGACAACTTTAGCGCATATTGAAAGTCCTTACTAGGTTATATGGCACTCGCAATTGTCATCTATATTGACACTTTCCTATAAAGATGGCATAGTTCAAGGCCCTTATGAGTGGTATAAAAACCACTCGCTGGGATACCTGCTGAAAACCTTTCTTACGATAGATGTCTACATGGCAGCACTTCTAATTCTCATGCGGTTTGCTTCATTTTTCTTTACCATGGAATATTTATGTATTGAACAATGCCTCCCTGAAACTGATGAGAACAATGGCAATATCGAGTATATTGAAGCGACATGACTTAAGGGCTACTTACCTAGCGTCAGTAAGTGGAGTTTCTTTGCTAAATTAAAGCATATTCTGGGATTCCGTAGGTGTTGATTATAATATGTGTCGGTGTGGGATGTATCTGGCAGTCTCATCAACTGGAAACCTATCTACCCACCTAGGTACAACGTCCCGAGGTAAAAGACGTTCGAACAGACATTGTCTAGCGTGACTAAGAGACTTTTCATGATAGAAATAATTGGCTCGATAATGACACTATCGAGAATAATATCAATTTAAGAAATCGTGTATCTTCGACTTGGGACTGCATGGGAGGAGCCTAGGATCACTATGTTTCGTTCATATTTTCCCGGCCATCTGTGAATGGACAAATGCAACAACACTGCTAGAAACCTTGTAAGCGCTCTAAAGTCAAACTAGCTGTCAATGCGGTAACACTCTTTGTAACCTTAATACATACTGCAACTTTCCCATGGTACCTGTATCAGTCTCCTCGGGGTAACACGAGACGCCTCTTAGGCGGCGCATCGCAATCGCTAGTGGAATTGTAAATGGCCTGTAATGATAAATGGGAGTAGAAGTAAATTAGACCTTAGATAAGGATCCTTGGAAGCTGGGTAGAATGCGACTAGTTACTGTGTTGGGGAGTCTACCCATAGTGTCGTAGGAGAGAACAAACGAAAGAGTACGGCGCACGCTAGCCCTGCCATTTCGAACCCTGATGACCTAGTGTATCGTATGTAGGCAAATTGCGGCCTCCACAGGTCTATATATGTAGAGGCAAGAATTGAGCTACACGTTAGGATCTTAGGTAGAACTGCTGGAATAACATTCTTGCAAAAACAGACCTATCCAGGCGCCTTCCAAGGCTTTTGCAACAAGACCTAAAATGAGTAAGATAATAATGTTTAGGAGGGCTAGGTTTCAGAGATCCAATGGGGTCACTAGGCCTGATTTATGCGCGGCTTGAACCATCAATTTTGTAGCATCGGGCTTAACCCTGCCACATAGTAATTGACACGGTAAAATGGGTTGAACTCGTTTCTTTTCTGGGAGTACTTGATGTTACTCTTCGACTCAACTATTACCTCCTCCCAAAGGCTTCGCTATATCTGCCTCCATTCCTTACTAACGTAGGCTCCTTTTATCTATCCCTAAGCTCATCTGCCTTGGATAATGACATCCTCCCTGCGGCGGACATAGTCTCGCCATGGTAACGCTAGGACAATGCTAGCCCTGCTTTCGAAATATCTCAACCTAAATGTTCATATACACTTCCAATTCATTTGACCATAGTCCTTCATTGTCCGGACCTAAGCCCCTACTGAGCTGCCGAGGTAGGGAACTGATCGGCGTTCTTCTTAGCCCAGGCCTTGAAGTCCACTTTAGCTTCTGCGGCTTTCAAAGCGCCCGCCAACCCGAACTGGGTTGGGATGCCTTCAACCCGATGAGTTGAGTTGATATTCTTAACAAGGACGATCTGGTAGCAGGTAGCAGTGCCTTGTCGGGAAGCAATTGTAGAGGCGGCGAGGAAATACTCCCAGATCTAAAATCATATTGTAAGCGAAAACTAGATATCACGGAAATTCGTCTCTAAGGGACTTACTCGGAACCATCGCTTTCCGTACTTAGCCTCTACTTTCTCGCGATTGGCCATCCAGTTCCTATACCAGCGCCAAAGGGTTGCCGAATAGTGGACGCCAATTGTGTCGAGTCCCTTGATTTCGAATCCAGCCCCCTCAAGCCCGCTAATGAAGAAATCAAGAGGAGTAGATGCATCAGCACCGGGGAAGACATATTTATTCATGAAAAGACCCCAAATAAGGTCGTCATACTGCCAGCCTTTTCGCAAACCGGCAATCTGCAGGAAGAAGACACCATCGTCGTCAAGCATGTCATAGACCTGCTTCAAGAAAGTACCATACTTACGCACACCGACATGCTCGGCCATCTCAAGACAGGTAATCTTCTTGTAGCCGCCCTCCACGACTGGGATGTCTCGGTAATCCATGCAGAGAATCTTGCTTTGCTCCTCAGGAATGCCGACGTTGCGCAGAGCCTTGTTGCCCCAAGCGGTTTGGTTGCGGCCAAGAGTGATACCAGTAGCGTGAGCACCATAATTAATACTAGCAAATCGAGCAAGGGTACCCCAGCCACAGCCAATGTCTAGGAGCGTCTCACCTTCCTTGAGACCGATCTTCTCGCAGACGATGGCTAACTTATTATCTTGGAGCTGTTCGAGAGACTCCTCGACGTTGATATCTGAGATGACGCCAGAAGTGTAGATCATGCGGGGTCCCAGGAACCACCCGTAGAAGTCATCACCACGGTCGTAGTGATCACGAACCTGTTCCTCATCTTGGTGAAGTTAGTTGGGGATCGAGCGGGGGCTAGTTTAGTGTATGAACTTGCCTTGACTACGCGAATGCATAATGACTTCAGGGATCATGCCAAAGACGAAGTACTTGCAGAGACCCCAGGTGAAGCGGAAGCTTGCCCAGTCATGCCTGTATTCCAAGACTTCGAGGCAGTCGCCGTTGAAATCAACGTCTCCGTCAAAGTACATCTCATAGAAGGTCTCGAGAGGGATTTTATTCCTGCCATGGTACTTAAGCTGATCGGATCGCTTCTTGAAGGTGAGGTAGTGCTCGACTGGGCGGCCGGGGTATTTAACTTTCTCGTTCTTTCGGGGGCTTATGGCAGAGACGGTAATCCAAAAGCCGGCAAGAATAGGAATGCTCGTGAACAAGGCAAAGAAGATGGCGGTCTTCAGGCCACCACCGACTTTCCAAGACAACCAAATTGGAACACCGCCGAGCAGGGAGAAGAGCAGGGCGTTGGAGAAGCTGTCGGAACCCGCGGAATCGGCCGGGAGAGGGCCATTCTTAATGGAAGGGTACTAGAACAGGACATGGTCAGTCGATAATACAGGGCAAGACAAGACGGGACATGAAAAGAAAAGAGCATACCGAAGTGGTTCGCACACCGCATTCTTCAAACTTCTCAAAGGTGGGCGTGGGAGCTTTGGGGGTTTCGATGAACTCAAACTCAGACTCGCTGCCGTTGACACTGTGAGGCTTAGACATGATGAAGTTGCAAAGCCAATGCGGTGCCAATGTGGGAGCTGGCAGGACTTTGCAAACTGGGACTGCCTATGTACATGTAGTTGGCAGGTAAGTAGGTGAGGTAGGGTAGGTAGAAGAATTGTGGGAAATCGAGCGGGTGTTTGGAGAATCGCCTGTCGCTTTTTTCTTTTTTTGCAGCTATGTACCTAAATCACCTAAATCCAATTGGGGTTCGTGAGTGGCTGGGCTGCTGGAGCTCTGAAGCTAATAAGGTTAACCTACCTAGGTACCTACCTGGCAGCCTGGTTAGGTACATACGTACCTCTGGCTGTCTGGGTGCAAGGCCCACCCAAGATGCCCACATGCCTAGGTTAGCTGGTTAGGTAGATGTCCTCCGACCCCTTATTAAGTCGATAATGGTCTGGAAGGAGAAATTGGTAAAACCTCAACTGTTGAAAAGTTCCATACCCAATCTCCTGCATATCTTGGCTGGATATCCTCCCCCGTGAAACAAACTTCATATCATACCTGACGAGAGAGAGTTCTTGCATTGTCACTTACCTAAGTTACTTAAGTATCTGAAGTACTTTAGTATATAACTAGGTCTATTCTTATGCGGCTGCTCTTATTTAATAACTGTGCTGTGCTTCAGTTACCGATACAGAAGTTCCAGGCATATCCCATGAACTAGTGCTTGATTGCTATGCTCTGGTTGTCTGGTTGCTGCGACAGTGTAAGGCAAACATCACCACCTCCGCTTTAAGGTTTAGAGCCATGGGCAAGGGATAGAAAATTGGAAGATGACGTTGCATCAAGCATAGTAGGTTCTTTGCTGGGTAAACTTCTTGACAGGCTATAAGAGTGGAATAATTAAATCAGACATGACATTAGTCTCTTCGAACTTTATAGCTACGGCCCGAGCTTGGCTTAGTGTCCAAGTGTCTTATTATCGGTAATGTCTAAATAGTCGATTGTAGAGAAGCTAGTGGCTATGCTAGGAAACTATCTCAAGTTGTCTTCGTCTGACAGATCGTATACTATCATTGTAGCAGATTCACTTTAGTTCTATATACTATGAGTGCCTCTACAAGAACCTAATCGATGGATTATGGATATGAATGCTTACTGATATTCAGCGAGAGAACAAAAAAAAATGCAACTACGGGTTTCCTATAAGTTCTTAATGGGTTATGGCATTAGATGTCATAACTAGGTTAGTCAGAGCCTGATTTGTTAATAGGCTACCTGCCTAGGTAGCCCGTAACCTGGGCCTACATATGTGTATTTCCCCATTCACCATCGGCCAGCTTGAGTGTCTCTAAACCGGCTTTGTGACATACACCCCTAAAAGCTCTCCAATCCTTCACCTAGCCAACTCTTTACATTGAGATGTGCTGGGGAGTCTGTCTTGGGAGGTATATCGTCTGGCGTTGTACATGCTAGTATCTACTAAGCAAATACAACCTCAAATAACTTGTCAAATAATCTACATTAAGAAAACTAGGGGGGACATGCTATTCCAGGAGGTCACTCCCCTATGGCAACCAGGTTTGCTACCTAGGGGTCAATGCCGTATGCGACTGCAGTTTGACTGTTGGCTTCTACTCAGAGAATCCCGCCAATCATCGATGATGAATATGCTGATCTGGACACAGATCCGAGCTGCCCTGGTCTTAATATAGCTAGGCTTTTGGGACTATGCGATATCGGATAGGACGTGGTTGAAAAAAGCTAAATCGAAGAGCTTGATGATGTGGTAAACATAGCAAGAGAAGAGGCAACGAGGGCCATCAGACCGAGTTTATTTCGAGGCTATGTATATTAAACTCTTTGTTTCTGACAATCTCTGGTTATATCCACGGCAAACCTAGACGGGGGCAAGTGTAATCACTCGTTGGAGGTGCGGCGTCAGGACATAGTTAATCCGGTTGAGATATAAGGTGAGATAGGTTCGACACCTATCGGCGCTATACGGTTATCCGTCTTGTGGCTCATCTCCTCGTCATCAAGTTAGTCATGATGGGCTCTGGTTATAGTTTTAGCTATAACGAACGCGACGTTAATATATGGCGACCCTATAGCTCTGCTGCTGTCTAATAAACCTAACATTAGCATGATTCTGACTATGATACATTGAAATCTATGGTTCGTGTTTCCAGCACGCAGTATATTGTTGAAAAAGTGACCAGGTAAGACAACTTACTATAGCCTAGCCAGTCTCATGAAGGGGTTATTGCTGAAGCAGGCTACTTCAGGCTATTCCCAAGTAGACAGTATCTCCATAACCAAGTTCATTAGGTAGGCTGTAATCCATCCACCGGCACCTTTCCTACCTAAGGCATGAGCCTTAGGATGCCTAGCTATATTATAAGCTCAATCTGTGCCTATGGGCACGAAGGGTTTCATCGGCTGCCAGGCATAAAATCGTGTCGATGCCGTTTGAAGGGACATTCCCTAATGATTCAGTCTGTTCGTCTAATCGATAATCACCTCAGCGTCTATGGCTTCGCTCACGACGTCTATGGTCGTCCCGGTCTCGGTCGCCATAGCCCTTCTCAGAGCTCTGATCGCGACGGTCTCGTTCACGTTCATATTTATAGCTGTCCCCGCGGCGTTCCTCGCGTTCTCGTCTCTCCTTTTCCTTGTTCCGTCGATACTCATCCAGACGTGGTCGCCTTTCACGATGCCCATGTTTTCGTGCCAACTCGCCTTTTCTGATTTCTTCGTCCTCCTTGGAACCGAGCCCCATCAGATGTGGTCTCCTTCTCACCTCTTTGGGTTTGGAATCACGATCATCCCCCTTCCAACCCATGCCACGCAGCATTGCTGCTCCAAATTCGCCGTCCGGAATTGAGTCATACTCCTCCAATGTCGATACCTCTGCTGCTTCTTGCATTCGCCGGTGGTAAGCCTCTTGCTCTGAAGGGCCTGTAGACATGTTATCTCCAGGGGCGCTGTTGATAACGAGATCTTTCGCAAGGTTTCGTCTTTTGCCGAGCAGAGCGTCCATGGCATCATTGTCTTCACCTCTGGAATTTAGAGTGGTTTCGCTTTCAAGGTCTGCCCTGGAATCAGTTACAGCAGGTGCTGGCCCTGCTGATGCGGCACCGTTGGAAGCTTCCGTTTCGCCCTGTGTCATCGTCTTCGCCAGGTTTAAACCCCATTTAATTTGCTTGTCTTGGTCGGCCAGGTCTGTCTCTTTGGACGCTCCGTTCATATGCGCCTGGGCTTGGTGCGATTGATCATTCTTACTGCCCCTTTGGGCCTTCAACTCCGCCTTCCAATCACGATTCTTGTGGCCACCAATGACGAATGTTCCATTTGCACCTCCAGACTTGCCTCTTTTCGCGTCCCGTCTCTTCGCGTCAGATTCGGACTTATCGTCACCATATGTCGTCACCGCTTCATGAGTGCCAGTTGCGCTGTCGTCACTATCGGAATCGGCGTCATGATGGAGTGCGCTTGGTCGCTGACGCTTGCCTAATGCTGAGGGTGGGTTGGGGCGACTTTGATTCCTTGGTCTATTGGGCGGCTTGGAAGTCGACGAAGACGAAGAGCTAAATTTTATGGCTATTCGCGGTGCTGGCGAGGCGGACGTTGGCTCGGACATGTTGACAGCCGAAAATGATGGTGGTTACTTGGGAATGAAGGAGCTGGATGTCGGAGAGTGATTCGCAAATATTTGTAGTACCAAGTACACGACAGGTAAGGTGGGAGGTGCCCAGTGTGGATTTTACAAGGGCCAAAATATTAATGTGGTAACCGCGTGCCCACCCTTTTGGAACACCACCCCTTTTGGAACAGTTGAATTTTTTACTACCTTAACTACAAATATACGTAAAAAAATCAAAAAAAATCAGAAAAATTATTGTTTTATGCGGCGCCTTTTTTTTTAGGCTAATATTTAAAGTGTAAATTAGGGTCCTTTTTTAATTCTTTATTTGGCTATATAAAAAGTAATCTTTTTGTTTTTTTATTTTAAGCATTATATATTTCCGGTAGGCTTAAAAATACCTTATTTAAATCCCGTTTAACGGGCTACTGTATATTTAATTTATACCATTTAAGCTCTTTTTATAATTGATTTTTATAAATATATAATTAGCCGATTTTATTTATATAGTAAATAAAAGCCTTACCGGTTTTATTAAATAATTAATAAGTTTTAAAAAAGAATAGTTTATTATACCGTTAAATAACCTTTAATTAATTTATAAAGTTTTTAGCTTTTTAAAAAATATAAACGTTTATATATAGTAGTTTATATAAAAATATATCGGATATATAAAATATAAAAGGTTTAAAAAGGATAATATTAAATTTATTAACTATTATTTTAAAATTAAATAGCTATAAACTATTTTTCCGCTAACTAAATTTAATATTTTTTACTAAAAATGCCTTATTTACTACCTTTTTATATATTTTAATATATATTTTTTATATATTAATACTATAATAATATAAATAATATATAAGCCGAATTTATATTAATATACCGTTTTTAATAATAAAAAAATACCTATATTAAAAGATTAAAATTTATTATTTATATATAACGGTAAATAAATAATAGTTATTTTATTAATATACGCTTTTTATATAAATTCGGGATATATATAAATCGTATAGCTATTAATTATTAATAATTATTACGTATTATATTTCGGTTTAATTTTAATTAAAAAAATCTAATTAAACTATTTATTTGCGATTATTTTATTATTTTATTTTTATAAAATAGCTATATATTTTTATTTAAATATTTTTAATTTATACTATTATATTTAAAAGCGTTTACCGCTATATATAATAATAAGGGTACTTTTTTTATTTATAAAATTAATATATTTAAAAAACATTACTTATAATTTAATTTCGGATTTAATAACGTATATATAAGTATTTTTATTAATATTAATAATAATATTACGGTTAAATTTACCCTTTTTTATATCCGTTTTATTTATATTATATTCGTTATAAAGTAAAATATTGTATTTTATATAAACTCGATTAAAAAATGGATAAAAATCGCGAATTTTTTAAAAATTCGCTATATAAATTTATAATCGTTTAATAAAACAGCCGATTTTTATATATTAATATAGGGTCCCGGAAAAACCCTATATTAATTAAATAAAATAGTGGATAAAATAAAAGATTTATAATTAAATAATTACAGCTTTATTATAATAATTTAATTATTAAATCTCCATTTTTATATAATATATAATACTACCCCTAATTACTCTTTTTATATATATATTAAAATAATATATTATAAACTTATCGATTTAATTATAGCTTAAATAAATATTCGTTTTTTTTAAACTTTAAATATAGCTTTAATAACCCCGATAATAAATCGTTATAAAAAAACGCAGCTATATATTTTTTTATAAAAAATCCAATTAATAATTATATTTTTTTATTTAAGATATAATTTTTATAATAATTTCGTAGCTTTATAATATAATTTAGTTTTATTAAAATAATTATAAAAAGTTAAAAATAATAAATTATAATAATTAGCGGCTTATTATAATAATATACTATAATAATATAATTTAATTATATAAGCAATATTACGGCACTATACCCCGTAATATATGAGGTGGTTTATGTATAGGTGGTTTATATATATATATTATTAGTTTTTATTATAGATCTTTTTTATAGTTAGATTTTTATTTTTATTATATTATATTAATTAAGTAAAAGGTATATAATTAGCTACTATTATTTATTGCCGTAATATAGTAATAAAGATTATTTAATTATAATAATAATTATTTTATTTTATTTTTTTATTATTAAAAACGATTTTAAATTCCTATTTATTTTTTTTATATTACGGTATATTTTATTTTCCTATTATTAGTATATTATAAAAAAGATCTTTTATAAATAAACAAAACGTATACGATTTAATACCGGAAAATTTAAATAATATAGTAAAAAATAAAGCGGAATGCGATAAGTTCCGAACCGAAAATTCGGTATAAGCTTAAAACGAAACGGCTTTTAATATAGCCGATTTAAAAATAAACTAGCCCCGGAATAATAAAATTTTTAATATTATATACTATTAGTATAATTAAAAAACAACCTAATTGTAT